>OMNZ01001096.1:570-13586 GCA_900303255.1 Lesueurigobius sanzi | reverse complement strand
AAACTGACAAAAGGACAATTTTCTTACCCCATTGGCAAATACATTTAAATAAAAAAGGAAATGAGTAGAAATCTATTGAACAAACACCTTAGAAAAAGTTCAATCAAATGAGCCTGAACTCATCAAAACGGCTCAGATTTAGATAAATAAGATGAATTTGGGTCATTTAAACTTATCTAGATATTTACTTTTTTGTGGATGACAAATAATTGAATATAGGTATCGAAAAAAGTATCGTTCGGGTATCGGTATCGTAAACCAAGTATCGTTAAGGTACTAGTATCGAAAAAAAAATGAACAATACTCAGCCCTAGTCATGTTTCTGGACTGTTTCTGTTAGGGGCACCATTTTGAGGACTATTGCCTATAGAAGGTATGGGACCATTTGTGTTGACACTTTGAGGCTCTGTTTTCAAAGATAATCAAAACAGAGCAGAGGTTGTTTGTCATAATCATAATTATTTTCATTAAAGGGACGTGCTGCCAATATTTTTTTTTATATTTATACACAACTGCTTATTATAAATGTAAGACTATGTTGCTGTTGTTATTGTTATTAAAGGCTTATAAAGAACAGTGAATGTCTGAGGTTGTTGTAAATGTATGTATTTAATACAGTACAGCAACTGAGACATTGCATCTCAACCAACCTGTACAAATAAAGGATTAATACATAAAGGATTAATTCAACTTTTTAAGGTCACTACTGTAAACTGTAACAATCACTATAGCAACAACATTGTGCACCTGTTGATAATTCGAAACAAACATTGTTTGTCTTAGTCTGAGTCCAGTTTGTCTTATTATTATTTACACTGTGGACGATGAAAAAGTTGTGCTAGTTTCCCATGCTGTTCTGTACACGATACACCACTGCCTTGTGGGTAATGTAGTTTTCAACGCGCTTGTCAACCATTGGCTTTCATTTGGTCAACATCGTAGAAAACTACACGCCCCGCCCGCGCCAACGCCAGTGTCCCGGATGTTTATCGTACCGGAAGAGAAGTTAGTCCTTTTCCCAGCCATCTTGTGGCTTCATCTAGCGAAGTGTTCGCACCAAGCCTCGTAGAATCGGAGGAAAATCCTGCTGAAGGGGCGCCATCATGCCCGGACAAATGCAAGAAGGTTTTGGCTGTGCCATAGCCAATCGGTACGACCAGTTATTTGACGATGAATCGGACCCGTATGAGGCTCTTCTTCAGGCCGAGGTCAAGAAGAAGGAGGCAGCTCCTGCCGCTAAGACCGCAGCACAGGCCACCAAGCAGCCCAAAAAAGAGTCCCAGAAAGACAGAAAGATCCCCCTGGCTGACAAGAAGGAAGACACACAAGCTCCCGTCCCACTCAAGAAAGATGGTAACTATAGTGTGTTAGACCCACGCTGTTAGAGCCGTCTGTAGCACTTAGCTTTAGGCTAATGTGCTAATGTGCTCTGGCTGCTTTGCCCCGTGACATGAGGACCGCATGGTCTCTATTGTGTTCACTGTCAGCCTCTGGAAAAGTCTCTTTTACATCGAGCTGCCTCAGGCCTGCGGCTCAGCCTCGGTGTTGAGTTGTTGTGAGGCCAACACGTTTCAGCTCGTGTTCCTGCAGGCCTTAGGCGCCTGCTCCACAGACCAGTTGACCTGGTCCATTACAGCCGTGTGTGAACTTTACTTTTATGTTAAATGTTGGATAAACAGCTGACAGCTTCAAACACTTGCTCTACTTTTGGTCAATTGGGCAGTTTTAGCTCAGGTCCACACACTGGCACAACAAAGGCCTAGGCCGTTTGAAGCTTTTCACCCGCTAAATGCCCATAGTTGATCATGGGTAACTGGGCTGATGGCAGTGTGGTGTAAACACTCATGCAGGTGCATTTGTCTCAAAGCACAGTTGGTCTGATGGAGACGGACCTCGTGCTTTAGCGGGGCGTGTTGTGCACTACCTCAGCTCTGCCACTTCCTATTGGCGCCAGTGCACGCTGTCAGTTCATCTAAAAGCAGACTGACTGAAGCACTTTAGTCTTTATTCTGTATCATTCATTTTCTCATAATGTTAGTGATTTGGCTAAAGTTGCCCAGTGGGTCATCTGTGAGAGGAGATGAGACAGGTGGAGGCCCAGCACCAGCAGCTGCTGTTGGGGCTGTGTCTATTTTGGTATCAGAGTTGGGCAATGGGTGGCACTTTGTAGTGTCACTCGGTCACAATCACAAATTCATAAAGGGTCAAGAGAGTAAACAATGAGATCTGTTTTATAACTGCACCTGTTTTTACCTCAAAAATAATGTATTAGATATATAGCATATACGGTTGATTTACATGTACTTTGTAGTTCACAACAGCTTCTGATTTTGTCTTGCTCTGTGCAGGTGCTGGCATGAGGAGAATGGGGCGTAAGCCTGAAGGTGAGGGCCCATCCAGGCCCCAAGGCGAGGGCCGTCCTCCCTCAGACAGAAGACCCACTGAGAGGCGACCGCCACGACGCTTTGAGAGGCCTGCGGGAGAGGCTGGAGACAAGCCTGAGGGAGGAGAGTTCTCTGTAGAGAAGTGAGTATATTAATGTTTACTGCCTCATCCATGCTTTTCTTATGGTCAGCTATTTGCAGAATCTGCATAATTCCAGTGTTTCAAGTAGAACACAACATGTACACAAGGAAATCCAAGGTGCTTCAGTTGCATACAATTACAAGAAGGCAGATCAAATCAATAAAATGTAATCATTCAAAGAGTGCATATAATACACTTTGTGTAATATGCACAGCTAAAAAACAGTTTTCAGCCGGGATTTGAACATTGTCAGAGTTGAGGCCTGTCTCACATCTTCTGGCAGACTGTTCCAGATTTTAGCTGCATAGAGCCTCACCATGTTTAGTCCTGACTCTGGGACCAGCAGGAGACCACTCCCTGAGGTTCTCAGACGGTTCATATGGCACTAACATGTCAGATGTACTTTGATGTTAGACCATGTAAATAAGCAGAGCTGTTCTGTTCTGTGTTGTTTCCAAAGCTCCTTTAAACTATATTTAATCATGTGTTGAGCTGAATCATATTCTTGTATCATTGATGGTGTTTCTTCAGTGTTGACAGTCTTGTTGTGTGTAGACCTGCAGGTGACAGGCCGATGAGAGGCCGTGGAGGAGGCCGAGGAGGCCGAGGTGGTGGTGGAGGCCGAGGGCGTGGCATTGGTCGCGGCGATGGCTTTGATTCTCGAGGAAAACGTGAATTTGATCGCCACAGTGGCAGCGACCGATCGTAAGCTTTCCTGTTGTCTACAGAGTTCATGTGTTGTTGATAACGGAGAGAACTGTGTTGTGTACTTGGCTAAAGCAAATGTTGTTTCAGTAGTCTGAAAGGTGAGGAGAAACGTGGAGGAAGTGGATCTCACAACTGGGGCACTGTCAAGGATGATCTCAAGTGAGTCACGTTTCTGTGAAAGTGCTGCATTTCTGTTGGTGCTGTTGGTTCTAACGACGGCTTGTTTCTGCAGTGAGCTCGACCAATCAAACCTGACTGAGGAAAACCCTGAGGGCGAGGAGCATCCACCGGCTGACTCTGAGAACAAGTAAATTTATGAGCGGTCTCTGTGGGAACATGGCCTGTGTTCAGTTTTGTGGTGTTGACACGCAGCCTGTTTCACTTGAATTTACTGAAGGGAGAATGAGGCAGAGGAGGTGAAGGAGGAAGGCCATAAGGAGATGACTCTGGACGAATGGAAAGCCATGCAGGACAAGGAGCGCGCCAAAGTGGAGTTCAACATCCGCAAGGCCAACGATGGAACCGACTGGAGCAAGGGCTTCATGCTGCACAAGTCAAAGGCTGAAGTAAGTGCAGGGTCTGGAGTTATGCTTCATAAACCGGACTGTTCCCATTAAATGAATGTGTTGTTTTCCTTTTAGCCGCCCAAGAAGGAAGATCTGATTGAACCCGAAGTCGAGGAGAAGGTATGACCTGTGATGATGGAAGCGTTGCACTCAGTACGTTATTACAAAGGCAATAAAAATGATGTGTTTTCAGGTCGATGATGAGCACCACTTTAGGAAACCAGCCAATGACATCACGTCTCAGCTGGAGATTAACTTTGGAGACCTGGGACGTCCTGGCCGTGGCCGCGGAGGACCTCGCGGAGGCCGAGGAGGCAGAGGCCGCGGAGGCCCAGGAGGTGGAGCTGGAGGTGAAGTCCCCCGGCCGGCCCGCGGAGGAGGGAGGACTGACCGGGTAAGAGGCCTCTGATGGACAATCCCTGGACCAAATGCACTTTATATCACTTAGTTCTAATTTGTGATTTATATTTTAAAATAAAGCTTCTGTTCGTGGCACAATCAGAGCTTTTAAGAACATGTTTGGAGCGGTCCAAACTACAGACATGGCAAATTTATACACATTTCATTATGGGAACTATTTATTATTTGTGTGTTGCATAAATAATTTCTGTTTTTGAGGTTCGCTAAGTGCTACATTATAATTGTGATTAAATGTGCAGCACTGGAGCATCGTCCCACTGTTCCTGTAGCACCAGTAGTGTCCTGTGTGCTTTTCTTACTCGTATCTTTAAAGGATCTTTGTTTCTCCACAGTCGTCTGCTTCCGTGCCCAACGTGGACGACCCTGAAGCCTTCCCAGCCCTGGGTTAGGCCTGACAGGAGCCGCCTGAGCACCTCCACTACGAGGCTTGCATGTTCCTGGATCCTTCAGCAGCGTGAAAAGATGGAGAAGACTGTCATTAACTGTGGCACTCGATGTGAGAACTGAGTTTTACTTAATAAAAACAAAACGAAGATGGAAAAAACAGAAATTACAAAAAAAAAGTCAAAAAAGAAAAGGACTTCTTGCTACGGAGCAGCTTTATTGGTAGAGGTTTTGTACTTGGAAACAAAGTAGCAGGGATGTTTTCATACAGTGTTCTTTTCAGAGGTTATGCATTGTCCATTGATGAATTTTTGTAATTGCTGCTTGAAAATATGCATTTGAAATGTAAGCATAAGAGTATTTTAAGCTCGGTGTGTGCCATTGCTTTCTCGCTTTACAATAGGCTATGCCACACCAATGTTTCACTCTGAGATTTACGGATTTTTGTTTTTCTTTAGCACTGGGAATATTGTTTTATATTTTATACAGGAAGTCTATTCTTCTATGATGTTCGTCCTGTAAATTGAACTATTTTCATAAATTCTTTGGAGACTATTTCACATGGTGCAAAATAGGACAAAGTTTGGTCTGACCAGATGTTGCCTACTTCTGAATATACTGCTGAAATGGCTCTGGATTCTGGGGAGTTTCTGTGGAAATGTTCATTAAGAATAGGTCATTTTTCAGGAGCCAAGGTCATAGCTAAATTTACATTTAGGGGGGGACACTGTCATCAGCCTCGATGTTATGAGTTCCTGTGTCCTCTTTGCGGGGCATTACGGGTGCTACTTTCCCCAGTCCATGAGTGCAAGCCATGTGCAGGTCAAAAATGCCTTGTCTTTACTGAAATGAATGGTTACGCTGGAGAGGTGATGTCATTTCATTCCCCGTAGTTTTGGCCTCTACTTTTTCCAGACTGTTGAACACACTCCACTCTAACTCAACTCATTCTGTCGCTGCAGTCTGTGCTGGTGTTTTCTCATTACTTTGACAAAGCCCTGTTGCCCCCTGTGGCGCCTCTGCATAATCACTCTGAGAGAAGTGCAGTTGTTCATGTGTGGAACAGCTGAAGTCGACACGTGTGTGAATCTAGCCCTGCTATTGGAGACCTCTGTCGGTAAATAAAGATGGTCGATACATTTTTTGCACTGTGACTTTTCTCTATTGTCCGAGTCTTCTTTGGGTGTCGAGTTAGTCAGAAATGTTGGTAACAAACTATTTGGCTGCAAGATGACGCACATGTTAGGAGTAACTTTGTTTATGCGCTGTATAGGGATGTGACGTCAGGCCCCTCATTGTTTTGACATGATTAAAATGCTTCAATACAGAAAATGATCAATTCCTTGAAAATGTTTAAAGAGTAGGACTTTATTGAGCCACAAGGGAAATTGCGTTGTCACAGTAATCTTAAAATAAAATTAACAATCTTAAAATAACAAAATAAATGTGAATAGAATAAAAAACTGATATAGGTACTCTGGAATATACATATCTGAGAATATGTACACATTTACAAGTATAGTTCAGTAACTGTCAATCAACATTACCATTTGTACAAAATGATTTAAAATTGAGCTTAAATGGTGAACCTCTGCCCCCCCCCCCCACTTTACAGTGGACCGGTTCCCCCTGGTACAGACTGTTAATAACTAGACACCAAAACATGATGTAAGACGTTTTAACTAATCCATTTGTGTTTGCTCTCATTTACACCCAACCACTGCTCTTAAAAGGAAGCATCTTGACTTAGGATAATTTGTGCTAAATCCAAAGTTAAACTGTAGCTTTAAAACACAAATCTTAAATGAGTTATGATTTCCAGATACCAAAGAAGATGTGCATTTTAAAGGTTTTACTGTCGATGGACTGGACACCATTTTTGTTTCAACATTAGAATAGTGAAACAACATGGCATATTCACGAAAAAGGCATTTTACAAGCGATATTGATAATAATGCATTGGTTTTATATAGCGCTTTTCTGGACACTCAAAGACGCTTCACATGGCATTATTCTTTCACTCCAGACTCAGTGGTGGTGAGCTACTATTGTAGCCACAGCTGCCCTGGGGTAGACTGACAGAAGCGAGGCTGCCAATTTGTGCCATCGGCCCTTCCTACCACCACCACACATTCACTCTCTCACTACATTCATACGGGCTGTGGGTGAAGTGTCTTGCCCAAGGACACATCGACAGTGTGCAGCTGCAGGAGCCTGGATTCGAACCCCCGACCTCTCGATCATAAGACGACCCGCTCCACCATCTGCACCACTGTCGCCCCAATTGATTCACTGAGATCTGCAGTTGTAATGTTCAACAAATGATCAATGCAAAATGTTATGGTACAAAATGAAGCAGGAGGTATTTCATTCACATTTCAAACAAAAAAGTACAATTATTTCAAAACAATATAATAATCCCCTTCTTGATACGCCTTCTCTAAAGGTGGCATCTCACCAGCGGAGTCTCAGAGACTGCGCCGCAACTGAACTGAGACCTGATGGCCACTTCTGAAAGTCTCAAACTAATCTCGGAAAGTCCCTGGAGACCCGGCTAGGCCCTGGAGACCCGGCTAGGCCCTGGAGACCCGGCTAGTCCCTGGAGACCCGGCTAGGCCCTTAAGACAACACACTTTCACTGTGTAATGTGTATTCAAATACCCATTTCTAACAGAACTGACAAGTTGCAATCTCAGTAGATGCTGCTGGAGTCTATGCTGAAGAGAATCTGTTATCCACTCGCTCGAGGTCATTCACATAAAGCCATTTGTTTGACTTTTGCCCATTATATTTTGAGTGTCTATGGCGATGGTGCTAACTTTTCATCCATTGAATCCACAGTGTGTGACGTAAACAGTTCTTAGATACACACTGTGTGATCGAAGCACATGAGAAGTCCATCAGTCACACTGGAGAAAAAAATCATTCCCATCTATCTTCACTGCATCTAGAGTCAGCTTTGGCCCAAAACTCATCGGCACCATGGAGAAACTGTGGCTCGGGAAGAAAGAGTGCTCGTCCTCCATGTCCTCTCCTTCCTCCTCAGACATCACCCCGTGAGAGGAGATGTACTCCACCATCTCATTTGTGCCCAAGGAGGAGGTCTGAGTGTCGCCCGAGCTGTAGGAGTCGTGTGAGAGGCTCTTGATGTAGGCGGTGTGTGAGTACAGAGGCGTGGATGGCTCTGAGTCTGAGTTTAAACTGGTCTGAGGGTAGAGCAGGGGCCGGGGCAGCTCCATAACCTGCACGAGCACAAGGTCCTCCTCCTCCTCGCTCACTGTGGAGCTGCTGAGCTGCAGCTGGAGCGACACCTTGCCCTGCACACACAACACGACTTACTCAATGTTTCTTATTGATATATAAAGCAGTGACACCGTGTGACAGTTTAACTTTCTTTTTGATCAGACCAGTTTAGGTTAAGGTTTTTCTGCAGAACTGACAGTTTCAATGGCTCACTTTCTGCAATCTTCCTCCGAGTTGTAGACATTCTTCTTTCACCACTGAGTATGGAGTGAAAGAATAACGTCTACAGTGTAGTGCTTTGAGAAACTTGGTAAACAGGCTTGAAAAGCGCAATACAAGTGTAAGCCATTATTAGTTGGTCACAAATAAGTAACAGTAACACCATGTGACCAACTCTGAGGAACCTAAACCTAAACTGGTCTGACAAAAAAGAAAGTACATAAACAGTTTAACACTAGGAGAGCAAATGAACTTTATTGGACAACTACAGTTGAGAGACTTGGCGTGGCCCGGTGTTCTGTCGAGACATGCACCCTTGTTGAGATGTGCATTTCTAAACCTAAACACAAGAAAGTACACTAAATATCCTTGTTCAGCATAAAGAAACTACTCACAACAAATTAATGTTTTAAAATTTATAGAAAAAAACAAAGAACCAAGGTGCTCCACCCACATTATCATTTTCTACATTTTCTAAAAAGCCTTTACTGTACTGGGCTAATACATATTAAAATCTTTTAAAACATGTTGCTGGTTTCTTCCAGGCGTATCGGCTCCAACAAGCCTTTCTCAAGAAGTGAGGACCAGCGACTACGTCTCCTCTTTTATAGAGTGATTAGAAACTCAGGAAACCTGGTGTGATAAGGAACTCAGAACACCTGGTGACCTGAGGGAGTGGCGGCCCAATTGAGTGAGGACACACCATCATGCCTTGGTTCCTAAGCCATAGAGCATGTTCCCCAAGAAATAAATACAAAAAAATATACTAATTCAGGATGGAGGCATATACTTTTCACATGGATGAAGTTGAACCCATGTTATCGCAGTGAGGTCAGAGCCAGACGTAACATGTCGGGAAATGAGAAATGACCAGAGTTTATAGGCCAGGCTACCACTCTGACTGTAAACACTGATAATATATTCTCTCTGCACTGCCAACTGTGATATTTAGTTTTTATATACAGTTGTGCTCAAAAGTTTACATACCCTGACAGAATGTTTACGCAAACTAGAAACTAGCCAAAGGTCCCTGATCAACTTGTTGTGCATCTAGAAACCAATTTTGTCAGGGAGTCGTGTATTTCAGCTGAAGTGAGTTTTTCTTTTCCTGGCAGTTGTTGAATGGACATTACCACAGTTTAGGTAAAAAGTTCACAATCGCCCAAATTTGCTGTGAATAAATTGATAGACCGTCATACCTTCTCTTGTAGACATTCTTTTGCCCATTTACTGTTGGCTGGGTCTGGGATATCCTCAGGCCTGCAGTACTGGAAATACACCCAAACCCTAAAAGAGGAAATATAACAGAAGAGTACATGAGACCAGGGCAAGTTTGTTTACAGTCTCCTCCTTATGTTTCATCCAAGGGCGTAGTCATACCTTTCCTTTACAGCTGAACTTTGGCACGCACAGAACAGGAACAGTCCCCCCAAAATAAGCAGGACTCCACAGGTGATGATGAGAGGCACTTGGGAATCCGCTGCAGAAGTAACACACACAGGTACAGTATGTTAAACGATTGTATTCTTATTTTGCTTTATGTAGCATGTTAAAGTGCAAACACCACGCTGAATTGACTTCATTGAGCTATTAATTATATTACGATGTTGTTTCTGACGGCCACCAAAACGCTCCTCACATTGTAGCTTTGATGTGAGTTTTGATGCTGTGTATTCCTTTCCAAGTTAATTCAGAAACTGGCAATCAAGCCCGAGTCACGCAAAACATAGGACTTTTGCGCGGCGGCGTTGAATCGATGCTTACGTTGAATGAAGAACTTGACTTTTTGACCAGCCGCGCCTTCACCTTTAGCCGTGGAGGCAGTCATCCAAACACTGTAGCCCGCCGGAGTCAGGCCTCGCAAAACACTAAAACTCTGTGAGGCCGATACGTTATCTGAAACGAGAAGAGTGTGTGGTCACATTAGCACAGTGAAAGTAACGGAACGAAAAGTAGAAGTAATGAGTACAAATTGTACTTTTACTGCTTATTTTTGACGACGTTTCATTCACATTTACTTCACTACGTTTAGAGCCTGTATCTGAACTTTCTACTCCACTAATACAGTAAGCGATTGTGAGGGCCCCGGCCTGTGTGTGTGTGTGTGTGTGTGTGTGTGTGTGTGTGTGTGTGTGTGTGTGTGTGTGTGTGTGTGTCCCTCTCCTGTGTGCAGGTGTGCTCCTCTGTCTGGCCCCTCCTACCCTGTGCCCGTGGGTGTGGCTCATCAGTGGGCCTACTTAAAGGGACTCTACGGAAGTTAAAATGTAAAAAATAATATATTTTCCACCCCCTATATGCTCCAGCAATGTCCCGCGCTGTACTGTGAGCCCACACTTATCCCACTCAGTTGCCGCTATAAGCCTGCACTCTCACTCTAAAGTTGTTCGGGCCGAGGCAGCAGTCATTCACCAGCTTAACATGGAGACTGCAGTTACGCGGACGGCCAGAGGTGGCAGTCATGAGTATGAAAATGGACAACCTCCATTGAGTCCCTTTAAGGAGATCTTGCACACCTGTAGCTCTCCACCTGGCCTCCATGCTGACTGCCATGCCACGCTGGGAACTCTTATTTATTGTATTTTTTATAATAAATAGCGTTGTTGTTGTTGTTGTTGTTGTTGTTGTTGTGTCCTCCCTCCCTCATGAGCCGAGGGCATAACAGTGATGAACAGTCGTGAATGTAAAAGCTGCTGTAAAGTCGTTCTTATCAAACACATCTGCTTTTAAATTAAACCTGGTTCAAACCTGGTTTAGTTAAAAAGAAATAGACACGCACATCCAAAAGCAGTTAAACCTGCGTGCTGGAACCAAAATGAGATTACAAAGATTTAAAGGAAGGGTCCGTGCACAGCAGTTGGACCTCCAATTTTTATTCTTACACCATATGTGACTTTTCAGGCCACATGCCCTTCATCAGACATGTCTGATTATGCTTTAGACCTGGTTTAGTCCTGGTTTAGACCTGGTTTAGACCTGGTTTTAGTCCTGGTAAAGACCTGGTTTAGTCCTGGTTTAGACCTGGTTTAGACCTGGTTTTAGTCCTGGTTTAGACCTGGTTTAGTCCTGGTTTAGACCTGGTTTAGTCCTGGTTTAGACCTGGTTTAGTCCTGGTTTAGACCTGGTTTAGTCCTGGTTTACTTGACATAATAAGAGGACTAACCCCTTGTTTTCAAGGGGGTCCTGAATACAGTAGTAGTGAAACATTCTTTTTTGATTGGAGGAGTGGAACAGTATGATTATGATGTAGGTTATAGGAAGACTTAAATGTGATGAGATACAGTTTGAGATGAAAAGGGTAATCCATATAGTTACATTTAAATAGATCTGATTCTTCATAAAATCTTTCAATAATTAAAAATACATGTGTGACCTAGTTTTGAACACGAGTACTTTTATATTTAAACTTAAGCTGAATTTTACTCTGTTACTCCTTGCTGCATCTTTTCCCAGTATATTCACAGTATGACTCCTCTGTCCTTGCCTTCAGAGTCTGCTGACACCAGAATGTGACCCAAATGCGACCCACAAGTTCAAAATCCAACTGTAAACATTGCGTTGTCTTACAGGCCGCCACAGATCCACTGCTGCTCTCCAAGTAGATGGTGTATTTGGTGATACAGCCCCCGCTTTGACTCAGAGGAGGCTCAGACCAGGTCACATTGACTGTACTTCCCTCCTGTGTTTCCTGCACGGAGGGCCCAGCTGTGGGGACTGCCAACAACACAGAATACAGGTTAATCCTACATAATCTTAAATAAATACGAGAGTAGGCTGTTTTTGTCTGTATAGAGTCCTCACCTGAAACATTTGTGTTGACACCAGTGAACACGTGTCTCTCCACTGAGTTGTTGCAAAAGAAAACATAGACAGCTCCTTCATAGCACACGAACGGCTGCATATCTGCAACGAAAACAAAACGTTTCCTTGTGCTACTGTGGTTGTCTTATTGCTTTAACATAATGCTCAGACAATACATGAAGTGAGCCATGGGTAAAGGGGGAAGGCTACAGGTTGTGAGCCCATTACTCTGTCTATGTATGATATATTACCATTACAATGAAAGGCCACAGGAGGTCAGTAAAGGACAGATAACAACACTTTCAGCAGCTTAACCAAACACCCATTAACCTTTCTGACATTACAAACCAAGCGAGAAATGCATGGGACTTTGCTTGGTTAGCATTTGGTTTGAGAGGATCTTTGTGATGTCAAATTGTGATGAAATGTTGTGATGATAACCTGCCCATAGAGGCAAAAGTGCCATATAAACAGATATCGGTTTTGTTTTCACCGACACTGGGCCGCGTTGCATTGGAGTCTATGGGGAAATGCCAGGATGTTCGGGAAGGTCAATAGATTTGTTTGAATTCAGAATATTTGACCTCAATTTGGAGTCATCTTGACTTGCCAAGTAAAATGATCTGCTAATGTATTTTTACACTTAAGATAAGAAAAACATATTAGATTCAATATGAATAATAGGCCACGTAAGGTGTAAGAGCAAACACCTGGACCTGAACACCACTAAGGCCAAGGAGATGGTGGTGGACTTCAGGAGGAGAAGGACATTACCACACTCACCGGTGAACATCCAGGGAGAGGACATCGAGGTAGTGGACAGTTTTAAGTACCTGGGTGTTCACCTCAACAATAAACTGGACTGGTCCCACAACACTGTCGCTCTGTACAAGAAGGGCCAGAGTCGCCTCTACCTTCTGAGGAGAGTGAGGTCTTTCGGAGTGAGCAGACCTCTGCTCAAGACTGTCTATGACTCTGTGGTGGCCTCTGCTGTCCTCTACGCTGTGGTCTGCTGGGCCCCGGGCAGCACTGAACGGGACAGGAAGAGACTGAACAGGCTGGTCAGGAGGTCCAGCTCTGTCCTGGGGCCCACTGGACTCTGTGGAGGAGGTGAGTGAGAGGAGGGGCCCCTGGACTCTGTGGAGGAGGTGA
>OMNZ01001095.1:15581-40153 GCA_900303255.1 Lesueurigobius sanzi | reverse complement strand
TATATAAATAAAATGTACTTACTTACTTACTTACTTACTTACTATGGAGGGGAAATGTTGTTGTGTCCAATATGTTTTTAAGTTCATATTCATTTTAACATTAGCTTTAGAGGTCATATTTTGAGACATTGTGTGAAATCCTACATTTTACTGCTCATTGGATCTTGCAAACAAACAGAAAAACATTTACTTCAAATTAGTGGGAGGAACCCATCAGGCATTGATTTGTATTTTAAAACGTATTTTGTCTTTTTGTCTCAAGATACAACTGATTGATACAACCAATCCAGCTTTTTTGCTTCTGATACCGATATTTGGGGTTTGAGTATCTACGGATACCCGATACCAACTGTGAGGTTTTCGCAAAAGTATGTTTGTAGATGACATATTTATTGTTTATGCAAAGAAACAGCAGTGAATTTGCTGTGTGAAAAAGTTACTATTCCTTGTTACATTAAAATAGACAACTTCCAACATACCTAAGATAAGATAAGATAGTTTTTTTTATTGATCTCACAATGGAGAAATTTACTTGTCACAACAGCTCTTAAGACAGTATCACACAGGGGGGTGCACAAAGTCAGGAAAAGTGTCATCAAAGAAGCAAAACATCATTAATGCATTATGAATATGTTATATTGGTATTTCTCAAACTAAAATGCAACTGCTAACTGAAGTATTTTGCATGTAAATCAATAGTACTGTTGCGGAATGGACAACAAATTAAATGACTGAATTCTACAGGTTAAGAGCTAACATACCCATATTCACTTAAAGGGACTATACCTGATTTTTTTAATTACAAACAATGAAAGAGGGAGCGAATAAATTCAATTGTTGCGTTCCAAACACGTTCCTAACCTTCCTCACACATTTATAAAATCCCATTTCTTCATAGAGATGAGTTTATTAGCACAGAAATGCAAGAAACGTAGCTTGCAAACACATGAAATTTACAAAAATGGTTAAAATTTAGGTGCACAGTTTTTCCACAAATGTCTGAGTTTACAATTTACCAAAGGAGGATGAAATATTTTTTATTCCAGTACTCGAATAAAATCAGGTATAGTGCCTTTAAATGAACTTCACTTCACTTTATTTCATGTCCTCAATGGAGCAATTAGTCTTGCAGCACAAAGGATACAGAAAAACATCATACATTCAACAGTCCAATAAGGTGCCCAAGTGCAAGCTTCACAATCAACAGAGTCATTGCCAGTTTTACATACAATAGGACAAGGCAAACAACTATTCCCCCTCACACAGAAGCCGATGCCTGTATACTCCTTCTATGGTCTCCTTCTAAAAAACTCTAACTCTAAAAAAAAGCCAGATCCTGTTTGACCCTTGCGTCACGTGTTCACTGTCTGTTTACCAAACATTTGCACCAATCCCGAGCTGTTTTCCTGGAGCAGTTGGCCTGAAGAGGGGTTGCTCCACTTACTAAAACAGGGTGTGTCTGCTTTGCTCTGGGCCACGCAGCAGAGAGGCGTGGAGCTGCTATAAAGCCTGCCAGGTATGTGTACCCAAGTTCAGACCTGATCCAGACCTCGCAACTGCAACTCAAGGTAAGTCCATGTGCTGCTTTCATGACGGGAGAACTTTGGACTAAGGAGAGTGACCTGAAACGATATTTGAAGTTTTAGATTGAAAATGTAAACGATATACTGTAGTTGTTAGGGCTGGGTGATATGGCAAACAAAGAAAAAAATCATACGTTTTTAGGTTTATATTAAAACCACATGAACTCTCTTTTACTATTATGATTCATGACAATAGACAAGATACACATTTTAAATAAACCTTGGCTTACACAAAAATTGTATGTTTTCCACTCCAGGACCATTTAACACACAAAAACATGTCTGTACTCCTCCAAACTCAAAATCACACGATGTTACAGTCACAATATTGGCTCTAAACCTAACAAAAACAAAAAACATGACTATTATTAAGATTGAAGTTGAGATTACGATTTTCATTATTTTGACAAATTGCCAAGCCCTTTAATCATCATTTTTTTGCCATTTGCCTTTTCTCAATCCATACATTTCTGTGTCAAAAACAGGACAACTACGATTGAGACCAACTGGATCTGCAGATCTCAACACTAATGTCACTCTAAAATCTTAAAAATGTGTAATGCATAATTGTTGGCTAAACAATGTATAAATGTTACCAATAGTAAATACATTTTAATCATTTTTGTATCACACTGATACTTAACAAAATTACCATAAAGTGGCTGTTTGTTCCTCTTGTAAAACTTACTCATTAAGATTCGGAAATCAGTGGGTTTCCTAATACAGCAAAGTGATAATACACAAGAAATATGAATATTACCTTTTGTTTTTCATCCATCACTCATTCTTTCTTTTGCAAATGAACTGGGCTCTATAAAGTGTATCTGATTCCTGAATGGGTTAACCTTTTCACTTTTCTCTTGAATTTAGAGGGCAATGGATTTTGGAAATATTTTGTAGGGTTTGGCAAAGATTTGAGGTGATAGAAGTGTTTAATATAGGAGAGTCCCTGCACGTACTGATTTACAAATGAAACACTACTATCGTTGATGCTGCAGGACAATCTGAATCTGGGATCAGCCACCATGAGCCTAAATACTGTATATTATTTTGGCAAGCATTAAGCCTGTACTGTACGCCCATATGCCAAGTTGCTGGTTACAAAATTTGCTATATGTCATGTGTTCTGTCACCAGCTTCCAGTTTTTCTTGATGGCTCTGTAATGTATTTTGTCAGTATTAGACTTGTTTAAACAAACCACTGTAGATCTGCCAGTTTGTCCACTTTAAAACATTTACCAATGGGTGGTTTATTTCCACTTTCACTATTGTCGTTTTCCCCTTTTATAAAAACTCCTCATGTCCTTACTCCCGCAACATTATTTACACAACAACTTTTCCTATGGTTCATTTTGACCCAGATCAAGTTTGAGTTGTTAGCTGGTTTTAAATTGAAAAACGGTGTGTAAATGATGTTAAGCGGTAGATATTCTGGTTCCACTGCTTTAGTTTCTGTCAGACCAAATATAGATTTCTAAATAAGAAATCCAAAAGACACTGCCTTCCCGAGAACTGACATTTTCCACTTATTCAGGCTGCTCCTTGACCTCACATACATAATCGTTTTACAAGCTTTCAATATTGCAGTCTATATGACAAGTTCCCATTGCGTAAGATTACGGTGGTTAAGAGTTTATTTATCCAGTGTATATAAAACACCTCCCCATATGGCAGCAACAAGTGAGAAAACAATTTGTAGAATGTATTACGTAACGAAAGCCTTTGGAAGCTCCTTTCCATGGAAGAAAGATTATAAGCACAAAATACAAGTGGACTGAGTACAATAAACTAAAATGCAGTGTAACTCAAGCTATATGGCTAAATTCATCATTGGACAATCATTGTGAACTGTTCACCTTATTCTGTCCTGCCCACTTTTGTTGTAAAAGCATTACTTGTCATAGCACTTCCTGTGAGCTGGGATTTCCACAGAGAAAATTAAATGGGAATGAACAAAAAACTGATTGAAAAGCTCAAAGGAAAAAGTTTGTGCGGCTCAGGTTTAGTTTCAGTGGAAGGATGACATTATGGCTTACTTTTTGTTGTCACTCTAATTGGCTAATTCTGAGGAACTCTAAAGGACCAAAGTTGGGCAAAGAACTACAGTATAATAAATGTTTCAAGTTATAAATAGAAAAGAAACATATATTGAGATTCATGGATAAGTATAGAGACCAAGAGTGAGACCAATTTGGTGTAGGGCTGGGTACCATTAAACGATTAATGTTTCTAGGTACTAATGGTCTTGGAAAAAAAAGGTACCAAAGACTGGGTCCAAAAAATGTGTTCCTGGGTCCCGAGACGGCACTGAAGAAAGTTACTTTGTTGTTTCAGCTCAAATAAATTATGAAAATTAATAGAATGACCATTATTGTAGTTTCATGGTTCTAGATGACAGATAGGAAAAAGTACCGGTATCGTAAACCAAGTATCGTTAAAGTACAGGTATCATTACCCAGCCCTAATTTGGTGCATATTCACCTAAAAATGTAGGGTGTGTAACAACATATTTGCCCATAGCTGTGCTGCTGCAACCAGTCGGATCCTTGGGTCATATAGTTTTTATATTAATATTATTTTGGTATCCAGGGAAGGGGAACAGCCTAAAATAATAAAACAGTCATTATATTTATTATTGTATGTAGGGTATCGAAGACAAACTGAAATGGTAAACAGCATGAATGGTGAATGTATTGTTGGTGTATTGGCATTGGATCATGTTTTAGGATGCTTTAGGGGGCATTTCTAAAGTGGTAGGACTAATTGTATCCACTTGGGGGTGTGAAAACATTTGCAGACCAATGTTTTTCTGGAACCCTGATTCTAGAAATGTGTGTCGAGGAAAGAGATGTGAAGAGTGAGCTTTTCTCTTATGATGAAGGCTGCTTTTTTCCAGCTAAGGGTTCTCTGTTGATCATTTTTTACTGTACTCTCCACCGCAGACTGTTGATAAAATGTTAAATATCTTGTTAAAAATACCACGGTGTTGTGCCCTCTGCAGCTTTTCTTATCAAGGCAAGCATACAGTATAAGTTAAACAGCAAAAAGTAACAACATAGGCGTCCAATGAAGTAGCATCCAAGTATTTATGACTAAATATAAAAGCTGAAGTAGTAATATTTTCCAATGGGGCATCTTTGTGGCACTGGTTTGTTAAAGATACATCCTTCATGTTTTACCATTTCTGTTTGCTAAGGGTGCATGTATCCTGGTTGGGTATGTTGGCATGTTGTGTACAACAGATGAGAATAAAAATACTTCATATAACTTCTACACTGCACTGCTGCAAATGATTTTACTCAAGTTAAAATAGTATTGACCCAAACAATTGCATAGAAGGACTTGGTGAAAATTGGTTTGAGAAATTAGTAAATGTGACTAAAAGACAGATAATGTGAAATGAAAATTACATTTTTATTAATTTTCATTTGCCAACATGAACCTTCTGCATCAAAGTAATATTTCTCAAACAGAAATCAAAAGTACTGTGAAGTGTGTGTAGATGTTTTACCTAAGTGTATTGTCTTGAAGTTGTTTTATTTTGAATGTAACTTGTGTGTAACCTGTATGTGAATGTTTTTGCCCCTGCCTCTTGGCCAGGACACTCTTGAAAAAGAGATTTTTAATCTCAATGGGTTTTTATCCTGGTTAAATAAAGATCAAATAAAAAAAATGAAAAAAAAGTAGTTATTTCAAGAAGTTGAGCATTACCCACCTCTGTCAAATATTGCTCAAGGCCTTTATCTTGAAGTTTTATTTACGGGGACAATGAAGTTCACCTTAACCTTATGTGTTTTTCTCTTGTTTAGGAAGGGGCATTCCTCATAATAAAGATCTTAACAGCTCAGAGGAATCTTAAGTGAGTCATGCATGTTTGCTTCACTTCTGAAAGCTATCTAGTAAAGTTACAACCGGTACAACTGGATTATCCATCACAAGTGCATCTCAGAGAGAAATCCATAGAAACGTCAACCAGAACATTTTATAACTATTGACCAAAACATAAAATAGCACACAATAATTTCAGTTTAAGACGAGACACTGCAGGTGAATCAGGAAACACATTTAATTGAATGATATCAATTTGAAACTTTTGCTGTATATGACACAAAAATATAATTGAAAGTTTTCTATTCTATATGTTTTCATATAAATTTAAGTTGCCAAAATTGCCTATATTTCCAGAAACAAAATCTAAATACCAGATTTAATGGTTTTATTTTGTTGAAATATTAGTTACAAAGATTTGTTCAGAGGGAAACAATTGTTTTTAGAGGTTTCATTTAAACCCCAAAAATGTATCCTGTAGCTTCACAGAGGCCGCTGTGATGGAAGGCAAATGCACCATGCTTCACCCATACAGACACTGGGTCACTAAAAGGCACCATACCTGTCATTTAAAGCCTCAGAGTATACCATTTAGCCAAATAAAATTAATAAAACACAAGTAAATATTTAATTATGGGTGTTTTTATAGGTGAAAAAGAAAATATATAGGTCTTTTCCCAATGCTTTATTTTGAAAATTCCTTTCTACAAAGCCCATTTGCTATCACCTGTGTTTGTTTATGTTTTGAGCTTTACAACAGTTTAATTGCTCTTGTAACACCTGGAATGTTCCACAGTGTTGCTTTAATGTTGTATTGATGAGTTTAGCCTCTCGTGTTTGTGTCCAGTCACCCCCCGCTCTGCCCATGGAGCGCACTGCCACGCTGGCCAAGGGCTGCTTTGGCAAAGTGTACAAGGAGAAGTACAATGACAAGTGGGCCGCCATCAAGAGAGTCCCCATGGGTCTCATCAGCAGAAAGGACCTGGACAGGGAGTGTGAGGTCTACAAGTAAGTACAGCCTTTGTGCGCGCTCCCCTTACTACCAAGATCCATCTCCTTTAAGAGATCCAATAAACTGTGTCAAAAATATATTTAGTTTATTACATTTTGACCATTTATTTTATTTTGAACCAGTGTGAAAAATAGTTTAGCCTCTTCATCTGAACCTCAAGTATGATTTTCTTTGTGTGTGTTACAGTTTTCTTTTCATCAACTTTATTATGGTTAAAAGCCCTGTACTTGATATTTCATGGTAGTGGAATGAAATTAGTTTTGTCTTCTTTCAGTACATTGTAAAAGTGGCCAGGTCAGCCCTAGGCAGAGGCGAACCAAGTAGCCGCCTATAGGACGGCATCTGCTGGATGGGTTGCCAAATTGTGCTTAAAAAACATCTAAAACATTGCTGACTTGCTGCATCTAATTTTAAAGCATTTTACCTGCTCAAGAACGAGAACCAGCAGGCAAGTTGTTAACAGCTCTCAAAACCCACCCTGTGAAGAAGGGATGTTATAAATGGGTTAGAAAAGATAAGAATGAAAGAATTTGGACACAACTAACATTTCACACTGAATGACAGCAAACGAAGTAAACAAAAATCATGTACAGAGCCTTTAAATTAAAGTGTAAAGTGGGCATTGTGTACAAACAATGACAAAAGGGAGTGTGTAAAGTTGAATTCACAAATTTCAGGGACAAATGCTTGATAATTGGATGCACAAAGGTCTATTCAAGATACCGAAGGACACACATTTTATTCCACCACTGTAAAAAATGTACCTTCTGACATTTCTAGTGGTTCTTTTTGATAAATCTGTGGAAATAAACACATGGCTTTAACTTTGTGGCTTTCAAATCCACAGAAAATCGGAGCATCCCAACATAGTGAAACTTTTGGGTCCAGTAACAATGAAAGCTGGTAAATATGTGATTCCAATGGAGTTCATCTTCGGAGAGGACCTGGAGACCACCATTTTCAAAGTGTCCAAGTCCAAAATACCAGTAAGACCTGTTTTCTCTCAAATTTGTCTAAATCACATATGATCGGCTTGATGCATTTGCTTGTTTTGGCGATATTTGTATAAACTAAAGTGATAAATAATAAGCAGATTTGTCAGCATAAGTAAAAGCACAAAACAATGTTCAAAATTAGTGCTTTTTTGGATTCTGTCTACCATTTTTTTGGATACAAAGGTTATCTGTTTTGCTCCAACAGTTGACCCCGGCTGCAAAAAGCACCATCATCGTGGGCATGTGTGAGGGCCTGCTCCACCTGCACCTGAGAGACATTGTCCACCAAGACCTAAAGCCAGACAACATCATGGTCAGTCACTTCACTTTCTGAAATAAATAAAAGAAATTCAACAAAGTAAACAAAATGGTGGTGGGAAGATATAACAAAAAATAAACTAAATCTCTCAGAGCATCACTGCAGACTGTTGGAGAGCATCTGTGCCACATACAGTAGGTGACTAAGCTAACCTGTTTCTAATGCAAAACTTATGCAAATATCATGGATGTAGAGCTCAGCCAATGCACAAAAACAAGTTCAAAGCAAACATGTTTTTTAGACAATGGTTCATGCAAAGTCACAATTTTGACTCTCAGATGCCGATGGAGCATTTCTATGTGGAGTTTGCATGTTTATTACAGAGTACTCCAAACATCAGCCTAAATCATGCACAATGGCCTGGTGTCCATATTCCTTCTCTTATCTGACAGTCCCCATATTTGTTGTTGAAAGTCATCTCAGGTCATTTTCTCAACATCTTTTTCTCATTTCCTCATTCTGATCACAGGTTTTAACATCAGCAGGCTTGTCTCGAACATGCCTACATGCCTAACGCATCCAGCTGAACTGATTAAAGCTGATTTGGGAGAGTTGATGAAAGTTGATGAAAAATATTAATGTGATCAACCTTCGGGCAGTTCTCATCTACAGTTGTCACAAAAACAAAGTAGTTGATAGTTTTATGAAGAATTGTGCTTTTGTATCAAACCTGGACTAAACCAGCCAGGTGTAGGTCAAGCAGAAATGAATGAGCCGCTGGTGAGGCTTTAAAATTCTGATTTGTCTGATAAGAACATCTTTACTGCAGCTTTAAATTTGTTCAAAATACTTTTACTTAGTAAATGTAAATGATTTCATTCCTTTTTTGTGATGTATTCCTTTTTGTATCAATAAATGTCCCTCTCTTAAGAAACTATCATAGTGCAGTGGTTCTCAACCTTTTTTAGTCACGACCCCCAAAATAACTGCTGCTGGTGTTTCGCGACCCCCCGCATGGCACAGTTTCCATTCAGAATACATTGAAAATAGGCAGATTATTCTTCTTCATTCACCACTAACGTTTCCAATATCTGGGGAATAGAGTCTCTGTTGATTAGGAGTGAAGGAGGGACCTGGATAGTCTGTGCTGTCCCAAATCCATATCGGTCCGGTGGTCTCCTATTATGTGATGAGTGTCTTGGCATTTGATGTGGTTGGTCTTGAAGATTATCATCCTCCATACTGTCTAATGACTAAGTGATCAGCAATCCGGCTCGAAGGACCATATTAAGAAATATTTTGGCGACCCCCTGAAATTATCTCGACCCCCAGGTTGAGAACCACTGATCTAGTGATGTGAAAAAGTCACATGGCCTCTAGGTACAAAAGATGTCTGGCAGGAATTTTAGTAACCTTGCCTGCAAGCTGAATTCTCGCGGTATTTGTGATTTCACAAACACACGAGAATCCATCTTGCCCCGAGCCGCTAAAGTGTTTGAGCCAGGACCCCCAGTGGGACGGAGCGACGAAAGCAGCAGGTGCCGAGCAAAACAAACATTTGTTTCGAAAATAAGGTAGTGTGGGTTAAGGTGCCTTCAACCCGCAAAGTCGTGCTACAAAAAACGCAAAAACCACTCGACAACATTATGATGTACAGCTCAGAGCCGCTATCTAATAAACAACTATGAGCGAAACTCCGAACGGATTCGTTTGGAGCGATCCCAGATTGATATTGTGGAGAACTCAACTACGAGTGCTACACAATGTCTATCTGGCTCTTGCCAGGTTAGAATTTTAGATAGATAAGACAGATAAAATAGATGCTTGATTAGATTAGATTACAGTTGCACATACACAAATGGGATATGACACAGTACAAGCGGTCACTTGCTGGGACTTTTTGAGAGGGAAGGGAGAATGAAGAGGAAACAAGAGAAATCATGAGGCAGATAGAGAGGCAGGAGGGGAGGGGGGTATGAGTGTAACCACGAACCCCAGTACTTCACAGTCTATCAGTCTATGGCTCAGCCTTGAGGGCGGTATACTGTTACGTTGTGGGGAAGTTGTGCAAATAGATAGTGTGTAGCCCCGATAACTCAGTTCTTATCAGTCTTTCATTTTGACTCTTTAATGCTGTCCATGCCCTGATGAAGGCCCAGAAATGCTGACATTGGTGTATTTTGTTTAATGAACTAATAAATACTTTTGATATTGATATCTTAATATATACTGTATACTGACTGCCTCAGTCTTTGATTATGAGTAAAAGTAAATGTATTCACCATAAAACTTTAAATATATTTCCTCCAGGTGGAACATGACACACACAGAGCAGTCATCATCGACCTGGGCCTGGCCAAGTTCTTCAAAAACGGCCTCAACTCGGCTCTGGACCTGGGTAATGAAGCATACGCTGCCCCTGAGGTGCTACAGAGGGGCACCCAGCGGGACCAGCGCTCAGACGTGTGGGCCATGGGCAAAATCATCGCTGAATTGTGCGCCCGCGTCCGGCTGGTCACACCTAGCGTCAACCCGGACAAGATCAAGGACACCCTGAAGGACAATCCATATTGCCGCGCTGTTTGCAGGATGGTGCAGCCCGACCCTTCGCTGAGGGCCACCATGGCTGGGGTCATCAGTGCGATCCAGGTAGCGGGTTTTGAGAAAACCAAACCAGCCGGCGCAGGGGGAGAGCGAGATCTTACTCCACCTGCCAGACCAGCAGGTGGAGGGATACGCCATCTCACCCCGCCTGCGAATCCCGTCAACATTCGAAACCGGTCCCCATCGCCCAACAGAGCTGGATTGCCCGCCAGGGCGCGCTCCCCTTACTACCAAGATCCATCTCCTTTAAGAGATCCAATGAACCGTTCGCCCTCTCCTCTACACTGGGAGCGAACCCCGAGGCCCGAAGTGAAACATCCCTCCCCGCTAAATAACCAAAACAGACTTCAACCAGCGGCACCTGTAAACCGCTCTCCCTCTCCTCGAAAATGGGAGCCACAACCCCGCCTGACCCCCTCCCCAAACCAGGACACACGTCTAGCAGTGGTGCACAAAGGTGCCGCTGCTGCCGACATCACTCCAGAATTAATGAGGATGAAGCTGCACCAAGAGGCGGCGAAGGATCTTCCGTGTAACTTGCCGACGACGGGACGGGTGGTGGTCAGGAGGTTCGCAGAAAATGACGGCCAGGTGGAGATATGGGAACAGACTGAGGTGGTCACACGCGATGGGAAGATAGTAAAGTACGATAATGTGAAGATGAATAGTAACTAATATGGAAAAGGTTACTGAAGGGAATGGGTGCATTTTCTGCCTAACAAATCCTAAAAACAAGTACTTCTGGTGGAGTGAATGGATCTGGAAACATTTTGTAGAAATATCCATTCAGTGTAACCAAGCTGGACCTTTAGTATCCATTCCAAAAGGGCAATAATGTGAAATGGTTTGTTTTTCTCACCGTCTAACACTGGCTATGTTTACATGCAGACCACAAAACAATTAGGAGTGTCCATTTTGAGGTGGACCGTATGTGAGCAAAATTGCAAATATACATTGTTTTTTGAGTCGCGTGACAAAACACCATCTGTTGTGATTAGTTTAGAGATCTAACACAGTGCAATATAAAAAGTGTTCTGGCAACTGAAAGATGGTTCTGGGTACCATTGAACAATAGCATGGTCTCGAAAAATGTCTTTAGGTACTAATGGTATCGAAAAAACGCGACCACAAACTGGAACTGAAAATATATTTTTGTTTTTAGATCAGTGGTTCTAAAACTGGTTTAAAGTCAGAACCCACCATAAATCTAAAATGCCTAGCCACGACCCAAATAACAATTGAATTTGTATATAAATAATGTAAAATACTGTATTTTCCTGCGAACTAATTGAATAAATAATCCTTAAAAGCGAAACAATCCTTTAACACTAAAATTATGATCAAAATAACTCATTCTAACAGAATGCGGAATGATTTGTGCATAAAAATGTTCCCTAGAAAAGGCTTGCAACAAAAATGATTCTGTGATCCACTTTTGGCATCCCGACCCACCAGTTGAGAACCACTACTTTAGATAACTATGTTCTCTAAACTCTGAGACAACACTAAAGAAAATTACTTGTTTGTTTCAGCTCAAATAAATTCTAGAAAATGAAAATATATAGTCTTTTCAGTATCTACCGATAAAAACGACACCACAAGACTTCCATAAAAGTAAGTCTGAAGATGTTGTTTCTGTTGGAAACGGTTTACAATTAGTGAAAAAGTGATCCCCTTTATGCATTAAAGGTCCTAATTTGTTTTCCTTGTAGTGGAATAAAATTTGTTTTGTCCTCCTTTTGTACATTGTAAACTCTGATATTTGTGGAAAAAATAATGTGGATCTAAATATAAAGCATTTGTATTGATTTAATGAGCTTTCAGGCTATTTTTTTTTTGTTTTTTGCATTTCTGTGACGGTGACCCTGAAAAGTGACCCTGCAAGTTGTGACATTTGCTCATAAACCCATCCCTGTGATGAATTATGATCTTAGAAATGCTGAGGAATGTAAAGAATGCGTTTAGACAGCCGTCAATTTAATTTACTCCCCCTTCGCTGCATCAATAAAACCAGATATAAGATAACTTCCAAGATAAAGTGATCTGATCATTGCAAATTTGATATCAGTAATTCTGTTGAAGTATAGACCCTTTCATCAACATTCTGGGGTTAGCTGGAAGCGGAAAGCTAGGGTCCTATCTATTTCCATTGTAGCTGTTGTCATATAGTAACGATAAAATGATAAATGTCTAACTGTTGTTGGAAATATCAGATAAAACCTTATTTTATCGTCTCAAATGTCATTCCTCTTGCTCCTTAAGCCACAACAGGACGACAGTTTTAGTTGTAGTTCTACGCTTATAATCACTAGTTTTAGTTTAATCTTATTTCTCTTGCTCACTTCCTGCCTCCAGCTGATGTCACTGATGATGTAAGCAGCGAGAGGGTCTATTTCAGAAACAAAAACAGAAACGTTGAGACCTCCAGCAGTTCTTCTGCGCATGAACGATTAAACCGGCAACTATTCCAAAAGAATAAGAACAGGCAGCAACACGTCTAACATCTACACTTTAATACAGTTCAAGTTTTAAAATAAACTTAAAATAAATGAAGCAACATTCAATAACAACCTTATAAAACATTAAACAAAGATATGACCAATTGATAAAATGAATGTAGCTTATGACCAAATAATACAGCAGTTTTCAAAGGGAAAACCTGTGGAGTCCAGCTTTATAGACCAAAGGGCATCTACAGTAATCCTTATTACCAAAAAACATTCTGTAATTCAGGCTTTGGAACTTGAATTGGGTCATGATGATGAGTGCGTTATATGAATGCCCGATTTTGTCTAGTAACAAGTCTAAACACGATCTTTGGTTTGGTTCAAAGAAAGAGAATTACTGTAGTGCTTATAAAAATTGAGATGCCCTCGGTTCTCATACTGTCAGTTGTGGAGTTTATCTAATTAGAAAAACATCAGAAAAATAAAATATACTTGTATACAAGAGTAACAAAGTGTGCGGGTGGATCTCGTAGAGCAGTGGTTCAAGCTGTGGACATTTTTCAGGTACTCTGGGTCATCAGACTTCATTTTGATTTGAAATAATTTAATTTCAGCTTTAGTAATGTATTTTAGTTTAGGTGTGTGGTGTGCGCTTAGGTTTAGACATTATTTACACCCTGTTTAGACCTTTTTTTTTTTAGTCCTTTTTAGACGTGATTTAGTCCTGACTTGATCCTGATCTAGGTCCTACTTTCAACAAGTGCAAATGTTTTAAAAGATGAAACTTGGTGTGAAAGTTTGAGCACCACTGCTGTAAAGCCATTCGATACCATGCCTTAAATTTACATTGTTAAACTGTACATTCAACTGTTTCACTCCTATTCTCCTACTCAGAGCTTTTTGAAGTAAAAAAAACAAACAAAAAACATAGGAGAGTATGAGCTATTATTTACTGCAATGTCACCATTCTACATCGTTTGAAGAAAATATATTAAAAGTCTTCCAATTTTGACTCAAATCTCATATTTTTATTATGCAGGCTGTTTTTGTGTGGATTATTTAAAGGGGCTCGTGACTGCCACCCCAGGCCTTACGTGTAACTGCAGCCTCTATGTTAATCATCAATTTTATTCTTGACTTGACTCTTAAAATATTGAATTAATTCACAACAATCTGCATAAATATTTCACTTATGCTGACTTTGTAGTTATTTTTCTCAGATTAAATACAGTGATAATGATAAACCATTTCTGCACAAATCCCTCACTTCCATGAACCTTAAACGTGACCTCAAACGGTAATTTTAAAAGTTGTAAAACCTTTTAAAAATGAAGAATTGTCCCTTGATATCAAAGGAAATTTGGTTTTTCGGCATCAGATTCGGCTAAAACAAGCATTGCGTCATCTGCAGAGAGTGAACTAGGCTAAATAAAGGCTGCGGGGTTCCAATAATCTCTTTCTCGCATCAGAAACACAAAATATATGATATGGGTAAAAAATAAAGTAGCTGCTCTAAGTACTGAAAATATACATGTGCAATAAAATACCTCAATATCTCCAAATAGGGGTGGGCAATATGGCATAAAAAACAAACAATTTTCTCAGAACCACGGTCATAATTTGAACTTAAGGGAGTAATTTACCAAGCGTTTGCTCATGTGCAAAAGTGGATCAGCAGCAAAGTCATTTACTCACGCAGCATTTTCGGATTTGGCGCCCTAATACAGCAATACACACAATTTCAAATCAGCAAAATTACTGTAGGTGCAACATGCCCACAAAAAGCTATATGCCACTTTCCAGTTTGCACTCGCCATTTCGCACCTGTCTTGATGAATGATCCCCTTAGTACTGTACATCACCTTAAAATGATAGTCTGGAAATCTAAATGTAATACAAATTTTATAAAATGTGCACAATCGACCAGCTGGCCTAGAATTTTATGTAATGTTGCTACTAATGTTATCCCTCCTTCTCTGATCTCAGCCACTAATCAGAGCCCCTGTAGTGGGCTGGCACTTTGACCAATGACAAGAACTTTCCCTGAGCTGGCTTGAAATCATTTGTCATTTGACCAATCAGGACGGGAGGGGGAGGAGCCAGATCTGTTATTTGTTATCTGTTATGAAGCTAATGCTGTCTACCTCGTTTGAGAGCTCATGCTGCACTGTGACTGGTTAAAGTGGACAAAACATGCACAATTGTTGCTTATAAACCTGTTTTCAGACTTCAAATTGTCAATGTTTTACATATTATAACTTTAAATCATTTTGTGTGGGGAAAGGACACTTGATCGCTAAGGACTGTGTTGGTGCCTATGCATCTCGTTGTTTGGTTGGAGCGCCCGCTGGAAACAACAGTGGAATGGTCTGCCTTAAACAGAGAATACAAGTTCTCATTTTTAGCTAATGGTATGCTAATAATTTGAAGACACCATAATGAACACAGTTTGAGTGCAGACTGCAGAGCCACTCAGATTGGGTCAGATGATGGTTTATGCAACTTAAAATAGGAAGAGGACACCTCCATGGGTTCTGACTTCTTCTAGGGTCCATTGACGACGCAACAGCCAAATTAATTACTCAAATATGCGAGAATGAAGCCAAAATCAATGTATGTTTTTGAAAAGCTCAAAATGGCTGATTTTGCATGATGTGTTCCCTTTAAATCCCCCAGTGTTTCAGCATAGAGCTGGCAGATCGTCACAGGGTTATGATTTGTTTTTTGATTTGCCAAATTGCTCACCCCAAATATCCTTCTAAATCAAAATATACATCTAATATAAACACCCTTCAGTATGC
Source organism: Lesueurigobius sanzi (assembly GCA_900303255.1). Lineage (NCBI taxonomy): Eukaryota > Metazoa > Chordata > Actinopteri > Gobiiformes > Gobiidae > Lesueurigobius > Lesueurigobius sanzi. Next base: position 24,624 of record OMNZ01001095.1, on the reverse strand, counting down.
GGCTCACAGCTTCACTGAAGGTCGGGAGGTCAGGCGTCATCGCTGTCACTGCCAGACTCACTCAGCTGAAGATCATTCCCTAAAAACACAACAACACTCTTAGGAAAATACAATTATATTCTTTGGATTTGGACATTATTATTATTATTATTATTATTATTAAGACTTTTTATATTTTTGTGAGCAACAGAGAAGCATTTTTTCTTCAGTCTTCAGTTCACTGATTAGTAGGTCTAGTAGTAGCTTGTAGGCGTGTCATAATGGATCAGGAGCCACATCTGTCGATCCACCTGGACTTTTTACATCCCTTGTACTCCAGTAGTTTGAGACTATTGAATTTACACCTACAGTCTAGTAACATTGGAGGTGCATCTAATTTTACACAAAGTCCCGTTTGATTCCTGTTCAATACAGGTGCTTTCTCTCTATGTCGGTGACCTTTTCTGCAGGGTACATAGGATATGTATATGTATCAGACCTGGACCCATCTACAGCTGGACTGTCCAAGGTGAATCTCTCCCTTTTAATCACTTTTAATTTTGAGTTTTTCCTTTTGAAGGAGGATTTAGGGACGGGGAATGCCCCATGGAAAATTCACCATCTGCTTCTTCACTGTCGAGTGCTCAACGTTTTCCATCTGCTTTATAGTTTATGAAGTTCATTATGCATTCAATTAATAATAATAAATATTTTAAAAGATACACAGTTTTATGAGCATTAGCTGTACCTCTTGAATATTCTTGTTAATTGCATCTATTTTATCCCTGTGCCTACTGTGATACATGTTTTTGCCTGAAATAAATAAATAAATGAAATGAGGAAAATATGCTGCTAAACTGTAATTCACCATTTACCATTTATGCTGCTGTCTCATATTGTGTTAAGTTACTATTTTATTTTATTTTTATTAGATTTTTTATTTATTTTCTAGTTTTATGCATGCCTTATAGTTATAGCCTTTATTTAATTATTACTATTTTATTTTTTTCTCCATAGTTTATTATTTATCTTATTTTATATCTATATTTATGTTTCATGTTGCATGAGTCTACCAAAGTAAATTCCTAGTCTGTGAAACCTTCATTGACAATGGCAATAAACTCTATTCTGATTCTGATTCTGATGCCCTGCCTTGACCAGTGGCACCATATCTTCAGGTCTTGTAGTAGTGTAGTGAAGTTAGTCTGTACTAGTGTGTTTCAGTTAGTTAGAGCATTCTGGTTATAATAGGCCATTTAAAGTGTGTATTCTTACGGAGTGTGTTCATGAGCTGGTTGTTGCCTTGCCCGTTGGCCACCAGGGGGCAGTTGGGGGAGGTCTGGCTGAGTGGTTTGGGGGGGTCATGTTCTCCATCACTGCTGGAGCTGTCATTGTCACTTCCAGAGCCACTGGCTGAATCTGAACTATTGCTGCCACTGCTGCTCATCTGCTCAATCACCTCCACCTCTGCACGCAGCTCTGCAAAGGGACAAACAATATGTAAACTTACAATTGGAGGCATGTAGGAGAGTTGAACCACATGCTCTGCCACCCATCCAGTCTTTGCTTCTCAAATGGTGCCTGTGTGAAATACCACCTCAATAGGCCAAGGTAAACAGATCTAGAACAACGCTCTCACCTCTCTTGATGTCGTCCAGCTGAGGCTCTGGAGAGGGATTGTCTTTGGAAGGGGAGGGGGACATTTTGACCCCAGCCCCAGGTTTAGAGGGGGCCCTGAACTGAGAGCTGGGCTGACTGGAGCGCACGGACTGCTGCTCCATCCTAGCCTGGATCTTACTGCTGCCCTCAGCCCTGAAATAAACATACCAATGTTAATTTAATTGTTTTTACTCAGCACTTATTTGTTTGTTTTCTTCTGAATGAAGAAAGCGATCACAATCTCCAGAAGGCATGAGGCATGGCCAGACAAACAGACTTGTCAGGTTTGTACAGCTGGCCACATCTGAGAAAGATATGCAGCTCTGTCGCTCTCTATGTTAAGCAGATAAAAATAAACACTACCGTCTTAAAAAAAAAAAAAAAAAATGTTTTGAGTAGGTGCAATTTTTCTTGAAGGGATGAAGCAAGGTATTATTTCCATGTTTAATTGATTTTGTATTGCAATTATTCTAAATATCTTTGTTTTGGCCATGGACTTTGTTATTTTAATGTGTAAATATATAATAAAGTATAGATACATAGAAACTCGCATATAATTTCAGCTGCTGGCTCTTGGCTCTGAAGTGAAATATTCTTGAAAAAGAAATTCATAATCAACATCTTTCCATCCATCCATTTCCTTGTTGAATTAATTTGAAATAAATAGGCTTTTGCAAAGTACAGTATTAGTCTATGTACTGCAGGACAGCAGTCCTGGGAGCAAACAATTGCATTATTTATTAACTTTCCTCAATATATTGCATATTACTAAACTATTTCAAAGTGCTTTTCAGTCAATTCAAACGCAAATCCAAACAATTACAATAAAATCAGGAAAACCATGACTAAAACTGACAGATTTAAGTTGCTGTTTTAGAATGAAAAAAAATGCAAACCTCATTTTGAAATATGCTGTAGCATGAACAATAATAGCAATATATTGTACAGTTGTAGGTGAAATAAATAAAGTTATTTGATCTATGGCTGCACAATATTTTATCCTATAGGCTTTTGTAAAGTACAGTGTTGGAAACAAAGACACCCAATTTCTACAATTATATCATTATACAGTAATACCGAGTAATTGTAATAGTAGTAGGTATACATAAACTTCATCAAAATAAAAATTAACAAAAGAGATACAAGTGCATTAAAGGAATTAATACATAACTAATTTACCTTGTTTTCTTGACCTGAATGCTGCTGCTCAGCTTCTCCAACACAAACTCCCCTGTGTCATGGTTAATGATGAGGACACAGTCTTTCTGATAGGGCCGTTTATTTCCTTTGAACACTGTCATGGGAGGGGTGGATCCCTACAACAACGGTGCAAATTCATGTATCTTTCATATTAGATAAATTTACATGGAGAGAATAAAATGATTAATTACTGGAATGTGAGGTAGTGTTATGGTGACTTCATCTCCTTTCCCAACCTGTAACTCTCCTTCACAGCTGGTATCAATAGAAGCAGGTTTGAAATCATCTGGAAACAAAGACCGTCAGATACAAAACTCAATCATGTACAGTTACATTTGTCATGGACCTATTGTTGTCCAATAAGTTTGTAGTGACAGGGAAATGTATAATCAATGGATATATTGTAATTACCTAATAAAAGTATTTTTGATTTTTAGTTATTTTAGTAAATTATTAACCATTAACCATTCATGATCTCATTCACTCACATCTGATTGTGTGAAAGGAAGATTTTGGCCTCTTTTCAAAGCTCTCCCCGAGCTTCAAAACATGCTCCTCTTTATCTAGCAGCGAGTTCGTACTCCCATTCATATCTGCATTTATATTTATATGGTGAATTTAATCATTTATGGAGGATAGAACAACTGAACACACCGAATAAGTATTATAATAAAACTAGCTGCCGAGTGAGTTAGCCGCCTGCTACTCTTTAGCAAAACAACATACGTCACTTGTCACGCCTTTTCCGATTTTGGTCCTACATCTTAAAGTATCCGATAATGAGTGAATGTACCTATAAAACAACACAAAATAACGATTTGCATAGTTGTAATTTGATTGAAATTATTCTGTGTACTAAACTGTAAATTGCATATTGTGTCTCTACACTTCAGGCAAATGCTTCAGAAGAAATGCTGGCCTTTTTTCCACACGGACCGATTATAGTGATGCGCAATATGGCGTATCGTGAGAAATGAAATACACGCTTTTTGAGCGGTCGGCTTAAGTTTACTGTTATATCACCAGTATCGCAGTATCTGATTGTTTCTTTAAATGTGCCATAACATATTTTCATAACTATATGTATTGTATTAAAATGGCGTTGCCAGAAAGTGTGGGGAAAGTTATAAAAATGGTGGGAAGTCCGTTTGCCGCTGGACAGTGCGCGTCGCCCACTGGCACTGGCAGAGTTTTGACAGAAGAAGAGCTGAAATCACTCAACAGCGACAAGAGTTTGGTGTCAGACTTTAAACAGATGAAGCTGGAGAAAGAAGCACAGAAAAACTGGGACTTATTTTACAAGAGAAATACAACAAACTTCTTTAAAGACAGGCACTGGACTACGAGGGAGTTTGAGGAGCTCAAAGCCTGTAGAGAGGTCGGAAAATATACTTTAATTTCTTCCGTTTCTGTTATAATTATGTGTTTTAATATATGTATCTTTGTAAATTTCTGTATTGTTGCAGTTTGAGGCGCAGAAACTGGTGCTTCTAGAAGCAGGCTGTGGTGTAGGAAACTGCATCTTTCCATTACTGGAAGAGGACTTCAATATTTACATCTTTGCCTGCGACTTCTCTCCACGAGCAGTCGAATTCGTTAAAGTGAGTTTGAGACAATTGTTTGCTATTTTAGATTGGTGATACGGTTACTGTACTCCAGCAGTACACTTTCAGCACTGTTGTTGGTTAAAATTTAGTTAGCGTCAGAATTTGAATGAACAAATACAAGGACTAAAACAATCCTGACAGGGCTGAAACTTGGAAGATCATGGCTAAAACCAGATTTCTTAACAATTTTAAGTTATCGCAAATCTTTCCTGTAAACCTAATCCGTGTAAAAAAAAAAGTTATTGTTATAATAGAACAATTTGAATTTTTGCTATGAATATTGTCTTATATGGTTTAGCAGAAGCAATCATTTTGCTCTGTATTGTAGAGTGCTGGACTAGTGTGGCACATAATTTTGCATGTACAGAATAGCTAACCTTATCATCATTTTGTACCCTTCACAGCAAAATCCCTTGTACAGCCCAGAGCGCTGCTGTGCCTTCCAGTGTGATTTAACTAAAGATGACCTCAGTGAAAATATACCTGAAAACACTGTTGATGTCATCACTCTCATCTTTGTCCTCTCAGCCATCCATCCTGACAAAATGAGGCAGGCGCTTGAGAATATCAACAAGGCAAGCACAAAGAAGATAAAAGAACTTATCAATGAGTATTTTAATTTTGATATTTTGTAATAGCTTTATTACTGTGTGTTTTCAGGTTGTGAAGCCTGGAGGCGTTGTCTTGTTTAGAGATTATGGTCTGCACGATCATGCCATGCTTAGATTTAAAGCTGGTAACAAGTTGGGGGACAATTTTTATGTCCGACAAGATGGCACAAGGTCCTACTTCTTCTCAAAAGGTCAGCAGTCTTGTGGGCATTTAATAATTTATCACTCAACATTATTTAACATATGTAAATACTCTCCTCTTGTACATTTCTGTAGAATTCTTGGCTGATTTGTTTGAGAGTGCAGGATTCCAGTCCATCACTAATGACTATGTTCTGAGAGAAACGGTCAACAAGAAAGAGGGACTGTGTGTTCCCAGGGTGTTTCTTCAAAGTAAATTTATCAAGAGCAAACACACACAGACTTCATGACAGTGGATGGAATCCAGAGACTGGTTAGTTATAAAATAGCAATGTTTTTTCACACTTTTTTTCTTGTTTATACTATAATGTGATCATAATTCTTTTTTGTCATATGGTCGTTTTTATAATTGAAAATGTGCATACTTATGAATAAATATACTATCCATAAATATTGAATTTATTTGATATGGTGGCCCTACATGTTTGAGTGTAGCGGCACGCCATGCGGTTTTTGAGACCAGTTGGTGGCACTGTTGAGCTACAAGCCTGCCCTACTGAAGTGAGGAGGTTTTACTTGATTAAGGGAGGGCTGTGTTAAAATATATGTTTTAGAACAACCTACATGTGATAGATTGGCTTTATGTAAAATAACTGCATTATCATGAAACCACCCAGACTCAACATGTTTACCTGATCTAGAGTATTCAGTACAAGTGTCTTGACTTGTGGTTGTGCTTGATCTTCGCAAAACAGCTACTGTTTCCCGTGCGGTGGTTTTGGTTTACACAAAAAGGACACAGCACATGTGATACTGCAGGTTGGGAAGTTTATTTAGTCAGAAAGCAACTTAAGTTAGAAATTTTAATATAGTAATGTCTTTAAACAAAGCAAAGAACAAGCACAATTCTTATGTTTCCATGATATCTGTTACATTAGGCCTTTATGAGAAAATTAAGTTATCCACGGATGTGCCAAAACCTCCAGTCAATCTGTAAAACAAAAAGTATTAATGCACACAGTGACCGATAATGTACTATGTAGGTAATGACACCATGCTGGTGAGCTGTTGAATACTTTCGATTAGATTATTATTTACTGCCTCCTTACATAGAACTTTGTCTTGGACAATCCAAGGCAGGTACAAAAATGCAAGAATAGACCATAGAAAATATTCCATCTCATGAAACACTGTAGTTTGATTTCCGTTTTGTGCCTTTTAGGAATGCAATTATACATTAACATTTCCCAATGCATGAGACCTTATTTGGACTCTCCTTATTCTATTGGCCGTTCATTTTTTAATGGCAAAAGAGTCGTAGCTGAAACCATAATTTCAGTGACACTGTAGACATTGAGGTCTGCGACAGTCAGACATGTATTTCACCAGATTACAGCTAAATTGTACCTGTCCGTTGTCCCTTTGAACCCTCCACACCAAGTCTAGACAAATGTTACCTATTTCTCACCTTTTACATTAACTATGATAAAATGACCCATGAACATGTGCGCTTTCTTTAGTTCAGCGTCAGCCTGGCACTGGTAGCGGCCTTCATCCTCGGAGCTCAGATCTTGTATCTCAGTCAGGACATGTCTGCGTCTCCAGTTATTCTCTGTGATGGTTTCATTCACTACAGTTGGATATTTCTCAGGGTCACTCAGCTCCAAGTCAGGCTCCCGGCGAAACCATACTGCATGGATCTGACCACATTGTACTGGGTCATAGTACAGTTTACAGACGAGTTTGACGGAAGATCCAAACGATGAGTTGAAGACTTGAGATTTGTATTGGACTTCTAAACAATCTGAACAGAAAATGGGCATTAGAAATATATAAGAATGATTGTTACTCAGACTCTATGTTCCCCCGATAGCCTGCAATTACACACAAACCATGCTTTACGCGCGTGGGCATAGTTTACGATATGTTACTTAAGGGGAACGTGCAAAACTATTTTTTTCTCAGTTCTCAGGTTTTGGGCTCTTTTAACATATATACTCTCACTTGGAAATAAATAAATGGCCTATTTTTTTACAATAAGGAGTAATTTAGGTGATACAGCAGCAAGTATAACCAGAAACTACTGTCACTAGCACTTTGTGACTATATCTGTGAAAGGCTTCTTCTTTTATTATATTGAATGATCATCTTGGCAGTTCTAGAGGCCTAGTTACACGTGCTTCGTTAAAGTATGGCTGCCATTTTTATATGATGCAAAAGTAGCTCAAAAGGTAAAAAAAAAAAAAAAGACCCCTGTTCTACAGACTCCAAACCTTCCAGTCTTGTACTTAACTCTTAACAATATTTTGAATGGGTTTTTGGAGAGATTTTTGGAGTCCTAGCCTGATTTATAGAGTTTTGAACTCTAAGGCAAATTTTGAATTTTTACAGAAAACTAAAAATATTCAAAATCCCCTCTGAACAAATCTTTGTAACTAATATTTCAACAAAATAAAATAATAATGGGTTATCCATTAATTTGATTTTGCCACTGAAAATATAGGCACTTTTGGCCTTTTACGTACGTAATGGCTTATTTTAATATGAAAACATAAAATTATAAAGAACTTCCCAAACAGTAATATCAGTAATATACAGCAAAAGTTTCTAATTGATGTCATTCAATTGAATTTTCTCCAGCGGTGTTTTGCCTTCCACACTTCAATACGGGGACCACACTTTGTAAATGGCTGTCCTGGTGTTTTAAGTCTGATCTTCATTTACCTTGTTTTATAACATATTTCTCTTTGATTAATATTGTACCATTTTCAAATAACAATATTTTAAATTGCAGACAATTCTTAGCTACTCTACCCATAATTGCAAACCAGAAATAAGATAAACTCCATAAACCCGACTGTACAGTGTTTCTTACTGCAATAATCAGCAAATATTACTTAATATAAATGTATGTAGTGTGTATGTAGTAATTTGAAAAAAAAAAAAAAAAATGTTTCTTTACTTCTCTCTCTTTAAGATCAAGTTATGAGAGAAAATGCAATATTCAATAACTGCCTTGAATATTGCAATGTTTTACAAATCCATTTAGTTTGTTTGTTTGAGCTGTTCACATTCTTATTCTTACAGGGTTAAACATTGCATCACAAAAAGGCTCAAAAGGAGTATCCTGAAGCATGGTAGCTTATGAGCGCCTACCTCTACTAGTAAGTCCAATACAATAAGTTCTATAAATTTAAACATTGTGTCTAAACAATTTAAATATAACTAAATCAGGAGCAGAACAAGACTAAAACTGAACATATAGAACTTTTGCACACGTTTCCAACATGCGTACTGTACATCTCATCCAACATTGTTGTTATATCACCTAATATCGCAATAACAATATTTTGCAGATACATTGTGTACAAACAGTTTTTTGCGTTCTCACCTGTGTCTTCGTCTTCAGCTGATGTCAGACACAGAGTGGTCAGCAGAAGCAAAGTGAAAGTAGTTGACCCGTTCATTCTGCTCATACAAACATTACAGACAGACTGAGCAGAGGAAGTGATCTCACACGTACTGTATACCCCTCTCAGGTCATGTGTGGGCTGAGGACTTTGTGGTGCATTTTCCGTTTCCTTTGACCAGTAGCAGGTGTTACTTCAGTTGCAAACACGGGGGACGTTGAGATTGATGCGCAAGGAAATGACAAATGCCTGTTCTCTGTCTAGATTTTATTGCAGCTGAAACATAGATTGTACTTCAAGAGGAGGCCTAATGTATTATTTTGTGGTAACAACATACAGTTGTGGCCAAAAGTTTGCATACCCATGTCAGGGGATGTAAACTTATGCGTTTCATAGAATATGAATGATAACACAAAAACCTTTATTTCACTCGTGG
>OMNZ01001095.1:3700-15561 GCA_900303255.1 Lesueurigobius sanzi | reverse complement strand
CTTCAAGAGGAGGCCTAATGTATTATTTTGTGGTAACAACATACAGTTGTGGCCAAAAGTTTGCATACCCATGTCAGGGGATGTAAACTTATGCGTTTCATAGAATATGAATGATAACACAAAAACCTTTATTTCACTCGTGGTTAGTGGTTGTGTGAAGCCAAAAAAAACCTGTTTGTTTACGCTTTTCAACTAAAAACTAGCCAAATGTCCCTGATCAAAACTTTACATATTGTGCATCTTGAAACAAACATCATTTTTTTCAGAGAGTCCAGTTTTGTCAGAGTCCTGTATTTCAGCTGAAGTGAGTTTTTCTTTGCTCCTGAACAAATTTCCTGGCAGTTGTTGCAGGTCATGTAAACGTTAGATCAGATACATTTGAGTAGTTTCTGTTTCATCATGATTTCAAAAGAGTAAACTCCATTCTTTGACAATAAATGGCTCCGCACAACCACTAACCATGAGTGGAACAAAAAGATTTTTGTGTTAGCATTCATATTTTATGAAAATGATTAAAAGGGTATGTAAACTTATGAGCACATACAGCTGTATATGTACATACATGTACATGTATACGTGTACATGTTTGTGTAAACTGTCAGATGTACATACTTACTGTAAGTATTGTCCATTGCAGACAAAGGGCCTTGAGCCGTGGTTTTACTAAATGTACTACTTTACTAATGTACTCTGTACTTACTACTTGGATGAGTAGGCTACTATTCCCATCAATTTTTACATCAATTTGCAACTGCAGCACTGTTGTGTAATTTATGGCACCAAATTATGAGTTGTATTGAAGCACATACAATGAAAAGCCTAGTATTGAACAGTAGATGGCACTGTTTTATAAATTATCTTAAAATGTTATTTTCGTGAATTCATACTTGAAGGTGCACAAGGCTGTAGACATATTGCTTTTTACTGGTATAATTTAAAATGGATATAATGGCTAAAATGGCCCATGAGTTAAATGTCATGACTAGCCCGTGTTCAAACACAAAGTGACAGAGTTCACAGCTGTGGCCTTTATATCACAGGCAGATTCAGTCTCCACTCTGCGTGTACACTTACATAACTGCCCCATGCTAAAGGGCACATGTATAATCCACACAATGGACTGTACATTTCTGTTCATTCTTTTTGCTGTATGTGATGGAGAAAACTGGATATAATCTGTCTGATCTTTCCAAAGTAGCAGAAGAAGTAGGATCAAAATGACAAACATAAAAGTACTTTATTTACTGTTTTTTTAAATGGTACCGGTGCTTAAACTAACTTTAAAAAACGGAAGCACACACACTTTGTCAAAAATCAATATCCTTTTATTTCCAGGGCCAAATTTAACACTATAATGAATAATGAGTAATTATTCAATAAAACACTGTTCTCTTTCAGTGTTTTTATCTTTTATTTGAGCTGAAACACCTAAGTCACTTTCTTTAGTGCAATCTCTAGACCCACCAGGCAGACAAATTTGCATTCTTATGAAAAATATTTTTTGGGTACCCGTTTTCGGTACCAATTTATTTTTCGGTACCGGTAATACCTTAATTCTTTTTTCGATACCATACTGGTATCGTTTAATGGTACCCATCCCTACTCTTAGGACAGGATCACACAGGGGGGTGCAAAAAAGTTACGAAATGTGCCATCAAAGAAGAAGACAAGCCTGTAAAACAGGTGATAGTAGTAATAATAGTACTAACGTAATAAAATAGAAAATAAAGTAGTGTCTCTCTTAGCGTCTCTCTCTCAATAAACTAAAAATTAAGAAAAAAGACTTGTTCTTGTCTTGTACTTTAATGAAATATTAGATAATGAATATAAATTTACCTGAAATTGTAAGCTTTTCCTTATATTAAGTGCAAAAATACTTATTTTACTTGACAAATCAAAATTACTTAAATTTAGGTCAAATATTCTGAATTAAAGCAAATTTAACTCATCAAGAGATCACTTCTTGCAGTGTAGTTTAAGTATAAGGTTTTTTTTTCTTTTTTTAGTCAAGTCTTGTCCCACTGGAAAATTTCTTCAACTTTTAACTTTTTAACTCTTTAACTTTTACTCAAGTCAAGGAAAAAAATACTTATTTAAAGAAAATTGTACTTATATAGATTACATTTTGCAGTGTAGTCTGTTTAAATGGTCATCATTTCAGCTTTATGGGCTTATTTCATGCGTATTCAACAATAATTTTGGGAAAATATCATACCACACTGCTGTACAATGCTTTCCTCTGCTGCAGTAAGGCCACAGTGCCACGCGGTGATGTGAGGACACATAGAAGCAGGTCACAACTGAGAAGCCCAGACCGGCCAAATTCACCCTCTGCAGGAAGAACAGGCTTTGATATGTCTTTTTAAAGATGCTGGTTGTGTTTTGGCTCCAAGTTAGATTGTCCATTATATACACTCCCAGATATTTGAAGCATGACACAGCATCTGCCTCGTCTCTGCTGGTGTGGAAGAGACAAGTTAAGGTGCCCATGAATGTCAATCAAATGCACTCACTGGCTTCATACCAAACTGAGTGAGGATTAGGACTGGATCATTTTTTTCCCAATACTAGTACTTTAACGATACTTGGTTTATACCGGTACCTGAACAATACCTATACTAAATATCAAAGTCATCCTGAACCATGAAGCAAAACAATAATAGTCTAATAAGACTATATCTTTTTATTTTTTAATATTTTATTTGAGTTGAATTAACCAAGTAACTTTCTTTAGTGCTGCCAGCCGTCAAAACTTGCTCTAAAGGATTTTTTTTTTTTTCAATGCCAGTTTTCTTTATGCCATTAGTACCTAAAAACATTGTTCGATACCATACTGGTTGTGTTTAACCGTACCCAGCCCTGCTGAGGATGGATTTTTGTTTCATATTGGGTGCACACCCTTCTCATTAAAATACATCATATTCCAACTAAAACTGAGAGTGCAAACTTTTTAAAATGAGGTTGCAATGCACCCTTTTGCACCCTCTAAGAAATAAAAGTTGGATTCATTGTCATATCATCTTTTTCCACATAACCCTGTTAATTCATTGTTAAAACACTTGTTGGTTTAATTGATAATGTATCATATTTAATCTTATTTATTCACATTAAACAACATCCATCCATCTTCTTCCGCTTATCCGTTGCTGGGTCGCGGGGGCAGCAGTCCAAGCTGCCTGGCTCACATTGCACCAGTCCCTTATGGCTCCTCCTGCAGGTGGTGGGTCCACAGGACGGCCTCACGACAACATTAAACAACATTACTTTAAGTAAATTAACAGGGTTATGTGAAAAGGTTGACATAATATTTCTAATTAATTCCAAAATGTTTCATTAATTGAATCATAATTCCATCATTTAGATCCAGGCTTGTTCTTTTCTGATGGCGAGACTTTTTGCTTCTTAAACCTTTCACACCAAGTAGCACCTAATAAAATACTGTATTTGACCTGTGTTTGTCATTCACTCAGATCCAGAGACATAAACTCTAGCCAATTACACTGGATGGTGTTTAATGCAGGACTAGATCAAACAAAGGCAATGTAAACAAAACATTGATGCATTTAGCACATAATAACTCTCTGATTATCAGAGACATATTCAGATTAGTGAGAATGACTGACATGAAATATAGGACACAACCTCCAGAGACTGGGCCGATAATGAAGTTACACTGATACAATCTGCTACAGTCGGCTTGAATACATCACTGTGGGACTGACAGGCACTGGTTTGTCCATAAGAAGAGACAATATAAAACAGGGGTCTCCAGTCTGTCGCCTTTTCCATGTACAGTAGATCCCATGGCTTATACGACACTTCTCCATAATGCCACAATAAGCTTCAATCTGTTGTTGCCCATCAACCCAAAACATGCACAGAGGCTTTTAGCTAATATTCTAGTTGGTTTGCATCCCAGACCAAGATCCTGGCTCAAGATCTGGATCTGGATCTAAAAATCTATCATGCCAGGACAAAATGCCTACAAAATGTAATAATAAATAAAAACTAAAGCAAAACAAATCACACAGCCTTGTGTTTAGCTGATAGCATATACTAAGTTGTTTCCTGTGCCCGTTAAAGACATTATGGCACAAGGAGAAGTGAAGGAAGAAGAAAAGCTTTATTTATATAACTCCTTTCACAGACATATACAGTAGTCACAAAGCACTTTACATGGGACAATTTACATTCACTCCAAACACGATAGTGGCAGCTGCCCTGGGGCAGACTAATGGCAGTGTGGCTGCCTACATCAGACGTAAACCGACCTTCAGACCACCACCATGCACTCACACACAGACATCATTCATCCTGTTCACATGTTTTTAGTGGTAGGAGAAACCGGAGGAAACCTACACAGATGTGGAGAGAACATGCAAACTCCACACAGGAAGGCCCTGTCCTGGCTGGGGATTGAACCCAGGACCTACTAGCTGTGAAGCGAAAGCACTAACTACTGCGCTACCGTGCAAAAGCCAGGTGACCTTTAAGGTACTGCAAAAGTCCAACTCTCGTGTGGTTATAAATCACACTGACAGCTCACCCACGGGTCAGTGAGGAGGACCTGAGGACATTAGAGGGTGTGTTTGTCTTTTATCTAAATGGAGACAGATCACCAGCAGCTACTGTGTTTGGGAGATAGGAATACAGACACACCCTCACTGCAGAGGGATGCTGTTCTGAAGATACTTACGTTGCAGTGCTCGTTAGACAAACAATCAAGTTAAAATAATAATAATATATTGATTATACAGTATAGCACTTTTCTGGACACTCAAAGATGTTTTATTCATACCATGAGTAACAGCATCATTCTGTAGAGTAGCAGCAGTGAGGCTGTCAATCTCCGACCACTACCTGCAGGAGCCCACCAATCTTCCCATCACACCTGCCACATACATGTTACCTTTAACAATACTGTTTACGACTTTATTTGGGCTATTTATTTATTTAAGCTATTTGCGGATTGATTGATTGGAAATTGCATAAACTTTGTTGCACAGACCAAAGATATTTTTTTATCTTTTTTCATTAAAAGTCCCTTGTTCACGGGCGAGCTGTAGCCATTATCAATACAAAAAATGTATGGCCATAATTTTTGTCAAATTATGGCCATTGCCATATGCCTGGATATACAGTGATGAATTGAAATAGCATAGATGATGAATTTATTGCTGTAGTGTTTTGGATTGAAGTTGATTCGTGTTGATGCTTTTGGAACATTTCCAATGGCAGACCACACTTACACAAATCAAAATGTTATTCTGGAGCCTTTAAGCATATCACGTAAGCATCCAACTTCATCTCGGTCCATTCATTACAATAATGGCATAAGAGGCAGCTGACATGATGTTGTGGATGCAGTGCATACGGCTATACCGGGGTCTGTCCGCCTGGTGGCACTGCTCTGCCCTGGGGGAGGCGTTAGTGTCGGGGGTGAGCTGAGCTTTTTCACACCGCTGTCTGCACCTCAGACAGCTACCACCGGAGAAAAGGAGAGCAGGAGAGCGGACTACTGCAGCTCCTCTCCGAGGAAGGACAGGGCCGTGGTTCTGCCTGCAGACCCCAAGTAGACTGCATGTAAACCCCATGTAGACCGCACGTAGACCGCGGGTTGGACTGATCGAGGCTCCGTGTGTCGCTGTTCTTCAGCCCTGTCCGTGCGCCTTTGTTCACCGCGCTCACATCTGTCCTTCACAGTCCACCATGGAGCACCCAGACCGGGGACACCGCTCCGAGGACGAGACGGAGTATGAGGATGAGGAGGTGGACCCCAGAATACAGGTTTTTAACAACTCTCCTGCTTTTTTTTTTATTAATCGTGTTCTTGTTTATCACGTCTCCTGTGACAAAGGGACTTTATAGGTGACAAAGTGCATTGCAGACAGACAGCGTTTGACTCACTGAATTTAATTGCGATCATTCATTTGAAACACTAGTTATTTTAAAATAGACCTTCATAGGTCTAGTCTGTAGACCCCGCACTTACAGGCTCAGTGTGAACTTTAATGTGATGCTGAAGGGCACATCAGCCTACCCTTCATGGCATGCACCAAAGATAAATCTGCTTTTAAGCAGCACCATAAGTAAGCTACTCCTATCTGTTGCTTATCTAAAAGTACAATGCCACAAGTGAAACCGAAGTATTAGATTTGTAATTGGTCATGGTGACATTTCACTTATCACAATGTTAACATTAAAATATTGCGTAATGCCTTGTGACAGTGTGGAACCTTCACATCTTGTGTCGTTAAATCGTCTCACTTTATATCCCTTTTCCATTAGGCACAGAGTGCTTTTCCACCATGAAACCACTCACCCATTCACACTGTGTGCAAAGTAACTTGTACAAAGTAACTTGTGTAGGATATTGGAGACTTAAGGTAATATTTGGCTATCCTCCTCACTTTGAATATGTATCCTTCTGTTCAGGGCGAGCTGGAGAAACTCAACCAGTCCACTGACGACATCAACAGATGTGAGAGCGAGCTGGAGGTCAGTTTGTGCACTTGCCTCATAGTAATATCCACCATTATGTCACTCCTGTACAGCCTGGCCATTCAGACTACACGCTTTTCATATTCTTCACAAAGACAAGTCTGGGACCATGAGTTCTGATGGGCTTGACTGACGGGTGGATTAGGTGGCACAGTGGCAGAGTGGATAGCGCTCTTGCCTCACAGTAAGAAGGTTCCGGGTTCGATTCCTGGCCCGTGCGGCCTTTCTGTGTGAAGTTTGCATGTTCTCCTCGTGTCTGCGTAGGTTTCCTCCGGGTGCTCCGGTTTCCCCTACCACTACAAAACATGTAGTTGGCCAGGATGAATGAGAGTGAGTTTGTGAGTGCGAATGTGGGACAACGGATGGAAATTAGCCCAAGGCTACAATCCGGAAGGTGGCGTGTTCACATGCATTCTGCACGCACTGTCCCAACCAAATAAACCAAACAAACAAACACTGGTTATTTGTTAAGCAGAGAAATGCTTGGCGGCTTACCTGAGCATGAAAACATGGAACATAACATATAACAAGTACAAGTAATGTGATTGGATTGCAGGGTCCCAGATGCTCCTGCTTTTAAACTGAAAGTAGGAGAGGCTGACTGGCTACGCTAACACAATAGGGCATTGAGCTCAAATGTACTATTGTGGCAAGCAAGAACGTGCGGGCCTTTCTGTGTCTAGATGAGTTTCCTCTGGGTTCTCCGGTTTCCCCCATTCCCCCCAAAACATGCACAATAGGTTAATCCTCCAGCAGCAGGTGAATCTGGCCAGGATCTGGAGATGGGTCCTTCTCCCTACGGCTCTCTCTCTATCAACAAAAATATGCTATGATCCTTCTCTTAAAACTGTTATGTATTCATTTATTGCTTTTTGTTCATAAACAGCACTTTCTGTGTGTGACAAAAGGGTAATTCCGTGTGGTTTCACCCACAGCCTCCCAGGTGACCCTCTCAGATTTGGATGAAATTCCTTCACACGTGTAATGAACACATGCAAAGTTATTTGCTCGAACTCCCAATAGTTAAAAATAAATAAATAAATGTCAAAACAGGGTGTTGCAGCCACCTTTTCTGCCCAACGGGTGACTTTTTCAGACCTGTAGCTCAGCAATGGAAACATGTAGAGGGCTAAAATTGTTTTGAAATCTTGAAAAACATGTCCATTAATCAATATTACAAAGTCACTTCAAAGTTACTCAAAACTACACACTTTATGAAACTTTTTCTTCTCCAGTTGATGAAATTGTTCATGTGCGTGGATTTTTATAGCTGTAAAGTCCCTGAAATGTTGCTCATCGTGCTTAAGCACCATTTGTCTTGAAACATGTGAACTGTTACATCTTGCATGACGACACTGAAATTTGACCTAAAAATGTCTTTATAACTTAGTTCCACTACATTTTTGGTCCTAAACTTATATCACACAGAATTCAACAATGTTCTAACAGTGTTTGGTCTGAGCCATTGTAAACAACCACATAAAACAGATAATCAAGTTTAGCGTGATATAATTTATCGGCCGAGGAAAATGTAGGAGCTGTTGTTCGTAACCTACTTTATTGGATGCTGACTGGGCCCATTCTGAACAGTCTGACTTGAAGAAAGGGCAAAGGTCTGGAGTTTATTCTCTTAAAAGTGCTTTCTGTGCACAAAGGAGATGTCTTTGACCAATGCTGGAGGGTTTAAGTTCACAGGACGTAAACAGAGAAGAGAACAGAGGTGTGGCTTTAGGACTAGATCTGATCTGCTGCCTCCACGGTCTCCATCACTCAGGTCTTTAAATGAAGTTCAGTTAGTTCACACTTACTGTGGGATAATCTAATGTTAACTATAAACCTACACAATAAGGAGCGCATGTCTGTAACTACTGGCCATGAACCCATCAGGGGTGTGTCTATGTGGTGCTCAGGGGGTCCCCCGGGAATCTAGAATCTAGAAGCAATTTAACTTGAATATTATTGGCGTGTCTTATGCACCTGTGCACCTTTTCCAATCATCTTTGTGGAGTTTTAATATTTAATTTGCTTTAATAGGATTTTTTGATGATCTGACCCTGTGACCTCTAGCAGTCTCTGGCCCAAGGTTTGGAACCACTAGTGGCTTCATTTGGGGTAGAACAACAAACACTTAATACATTTGGAGCAAATCGAGAAGTCGGAGCTTGTCAAAATTAGTCATTTGGCAAAAACCATGAACCAGACACATTCTCTTTTTATACCCAACTCCTCACTATTTCACAAGCTTCAAAGATACCAAATTAAAATGGATCAACATCAATCAGAGGGAGTTTGAAGAAAATCAGAGCTCGTCATGCGTTATCTATTTGTTGATTTGACATAAAATGAGCCTAGTCCAAATGTGTGCACTGTTTAATGTTGGCCCCCTTCATTTGTTTTTGTCATGCTTAGTAATAAGAACAAAACATATTTTACAATATCTTCTGGATATACAGTACGTAACCAGATTAGTTCTTACCTTAACTCACCCGGGTTTATCCACATGTTTTGAAGATTGTGAAGTGGAAATAAATCCATACCTAAAACCTGTGTTAACTGCTACAAACTCTCAAGCTCAGGACGATTTGCCGTGTGTGTCATTATATTGTACGGCCGTTCGAGACAACATGTTTTTCACATCTTCATAAGACGAGCATTTAAAGCCAGGCCTGAGATTGACCTTAATAATAGTCTTGATATTACATTTGGGCATTTATTGTGTCAAGGAAAATTGTGTCATCATATTGTCAGACAAACTTGCCTTCATGAGAAATACAACTGAGGAGTTGGTTAGTTACGTGTGAATGTGAGGAGAAAGTGAGTGGTTGGTGGTTGGAGGGGCCGATGGTGCAGATTGGCAGCCTCGTTTCCATCAGTCTGCTCCTGGGCAGCTGTGGCTACAATAGTAGAACCACAATACAATGTCAGGGTTTCCGCAGGGAATTAAAAAGCATTAGAAGTCATTAAATGAATTGTCTCAGAAATAAGGCCTTAAATGTCATTAAAAAGCATTAAATATAATTCAAACAATAAACAAAAATATTTGTAACTGCGATTTAAAAGGAGGCACGATTAGTTGATTGCAGCATTTTTTTTCATAATTTGCATCATCACTTAAGAAGAACTATGATAATATTGTGAATCGCAGAAAATGTGTCCAAGGAAGGTGAGACAAAACTTCCATATCATCCCATGCTCAGACAACACTGAATTGCATAAAAAATATAAAAATCGAATCACAATTTCTGTCCGAAAAATCTCAATTAGGTTTTTTATCAAAATCGTGCAGCCCTAAGATGGATGAATGCAGAAGGATATAATTATTTACTGTGTGCCTAGAATGGTCATGGTGAAGAGGAGGCAATGGAAGAGGCTGTGGTGATTGAAAATGGCAGGATGAAAAGAGAGAATGAGTTGAGACATTGTCCAGGCTGGATAGAAGTAACTGTTTTTTTTTTTTTTTTACATTGTCAACTATAATAGATCTAAAATAAACAGCGTTCCTCAAAGGATAATCTTTTACATAAGCTGGTCTCTTGACAAAGATGAATCCAAATACAGTATGTCAATAATAGACCAATCTTTTGTATTGCTGTTGTGCAATATAATGTGACCTGTAACGCTTCTGACAAGGACACTGATTGGTCATAACCCAGTTTTATTCTTTAGTCACCAAGTTTTCAAAGTCCAAGGCTTAGAGATTATTCGATTATGCTGAGCATTTCATAAATAGCGTCATCATTTATTGTTATTTATTAAGTATAATATCCTCTACAAACTACATAAGGGTCTAGGCCTGTGATAGTTGAAATTCAGTAATTTTTGTATTGGAGGAGCAGCTCGTGTTTCATTCTTCTCTCATATGTTGATGTTTGTTGAAAAGTAAAATGTGCTCTGTAAACTGAATGTGAGTTTTAGATAAAAAATTAAAAAAAAAACTAATTTATTTATTTATTCTCTCACAAGATGATGGATTTTCAGATCAGTAGGAACCCAAAATAATCAATGACTTTTGCGGTTGAGCTTCTTGGCCCTATGGAGCTATAACGTTGAACCATATGGAAGACTGTGAGGTCAGAGCCAGTCTGGGTCAGCTGCACGCTCAATAAAGACAGTGCTGTTTATCTAAAACAGAGATAATCCAATTGTGTGCAGATGATTCAAGCAACAATGCAGTGACTTAAGGGAGACACTGCAGGCAAAACAATTTTATTCAAGAGAAACTGGACACAAAGTGCTCACGAAGTCTGTACCCTAAAGTAGTTTTTTGGGGAAGGCGCTCTTTGGTGTTTGGGGAACAAAAGCTTAAGAGAGAAACAAGAGACCAAGGCACTCTATATATCAGGGTTTCCGCGAGGCATTAAAAAGCATTAAATGAATTGTGCCAAAAATAAGGCCTTAAATGTCATTAAAACGCATTCAATTTAATTCAAACTGACATTAAATCTAAATTTCTTAGAAAATAATGCAATTGCTTGTCTTATTTTACTGCAGAAGTTCGTCAAAAATACAAAATTTAGGGTCTAAAATACATTCAATTGCAGTTTTTGAAGAAATTTTACACAAGTTCTGTTCAACAGTTACCCGTTGTGTAAAATTTTATACTGAATATGGTCAATGGTCACATTCAATGGTCACATTTATATAGCGCTTTTCTACCTGCTTTAGGCACTCAAAGCGCTTTACATCAAGGAACCACTCACCCATTCACACTCTCATTCATACACCAGTGTATGCAGACACTGGAGGCAAGGTGGGTGAAGCGTCTTGCCCAAGGACACAACGACGGTGTGCGCCCGCGGGGATCGAACCGCTAACCCTCCGATTACAAGACGACCCGCTCCACTACCTGCGCCACCGTCGCCCCAATATGGAAATTCATCTATTTGGTGGAATGTTTGCAAATTTAAGAAATGAAATACGCACAGAATTGTTGCATTTATGGCATTAAAAGTCTAGTATTTGGGTATTAAAATGGCATTAAAATGCATTAAATTTGACTTCCTGTATAAACCCTGTGTATATATAATTCTCTATTTACATTTTCTAAAAAGCCTTTATTGTACTGGGCTAATATATATTAAAACAACAAGGTAAAAATTAGCCCAGTATTATTTTTTTCAGGTTCTGGGCCATGTAAACGTTCACATGGAAGCAAATGACCTCATCTTTACAATAAGAAGTGTAATTATTGCACTGATTCAACATTTCTCCATAGAACTATTTTACAGTGTATGGGAAATTGTAAATTCAAAGAGCGTTTCCTCTAAATCTATTTTTCTCACATTGCGGCAACAACATCTCCACTTTAGTAGCTCCTACCGACTGCAAACATTTATTTAGAAGTTTTTTTCCAGAGGATT
>OMNZ01001046.1:0-12264 GCA_900303255.1 Lesueurigobius sanzi | reverse complement strand
TCCATCACCTGATCCATTTCCATACCTCAATAAATACCATTCAATAAATGTACAAATCATAGCGGATTCCCAATACATCCTGCTCAATGTGGTGCCACTTTACCCGGGAGGCACACACCATTCATACCTTATTGGTGCATAAAAATAACTTTTCTGGCATGTTTCATGGCCATTCAGCTATTAGTTTAGTTTGTCACATACACATAGATACATACAGTATAACATGCAGTGAAATGTATTAGCTATTTGCCCGATCTTTTATAGGTGACCGCGGGTACGCGGGTGGCACTGTGGCTCCACTAACGAATCCACAGACCGAACAAGAGGCTTATAACCAAAAACATGCGCGCACTCGCGCCACCGTGACGCGCAGTATATTTTTTATTTTCCGTTACTCCTTGAAGAAGGACGTCGATTTCTGTTGAATTTAAGTTTTTTTTTTCCTTTTGGGATTCTCCAAGTTTGTCAGTTTGGACTTGTGTTTGGCCATTTTTCCTCCTCAGGCTGATGCACACGGCACTTCTAATCCTTTTATGGTGAATGATAGGCGGTGACATATGCTAACTGGTCCTAACACGCACGCGCTTCCTATTTGGCATTCACCAACCTCAAGACACAGGTGCGAACAGTTTACCCCCATTAAGAGTGTGTCATGAATCTGGCGGTGATTCTTCGCAGCGGCTTCGTACGTACGGATTTTACGAAGATTTTTACGAAGATGTTCATGAATGAGGCCCAAGGAGAGCAGGCAATGAAGTGGCTTGCGTATAAACAAAACAATATGCACTGGTCGGAGATAAAATTGTCCATAGAGTTGTTGCATAGAGTTTGCCTTCCATTTTAATTAGAGCTGGGACTTAATCACATTTATTTTGTTTAATAAGTTATTAGAAAATGAATGCTATTGTTGTTATAACTATAAAAAAAACCAAAAAACAATTGATCGCACAGTGCCGAACCGTTTCCTCTTTCAGACAGGCACGGACATCAACTCAGGCAAAAACATCAATGCCACTGGCTTTTCGCGCCGACAACTCAAATATGATGCGATGTGTGGTGTGCGTTCCCTTTTAGCTTCCTGTCCTGCACGCCGACTTACCCCGAATGTATTTATTTTCCGAGTCGAGAACTGCACTTTTCATTGAGTACAACATATTTACCTCATCTCACTGCTAATAAACACACACTGCTGAGGGCTCCGGTGGAGGGCAGATACTTATTTTAGATAAGTACACTCTACTCTCCACAGCCCAATTTCAACACGGCACACGGTGGTACACAAACAAACTGAAAAAAATATACCCACACGTTTGAATTAGCCCGGCCTGACTTCTCACTGAACAATTCATCACACATGGATTAATCTGGCTCGGTCATTAGGTGGAAATTAACTCGGTTACAAATTAGTCCTGGGCACGAGGCAGGGTGGTCCATCATACCTTTACAAAAGACATGCTCTTCAGTCAACAAATGCACCTCTTGACTAATAAGAGGCCAATGCAAAGTGAGCTGTTCGGTGGTCATTACATTTTTTATGAGGCAAAATGGTGAAAGGAACACTAGCTTATTTTTTATGATTAGAAATCACATGCTTCAGTATGTTGCAATCAGGCAGAGGTCGAAGTAATAAAAGTTTAAATCTTAGAAATATATTTAATTCAGTAGAGACAAAACATAAATAGTGGATATATTCTCTTTCAACCCAAAGAATGCGGCTGCTGTCATTGACATCAGCTGGAGAGCATCAGGAAGGTCCCAGTGCAGATAAGCAGA
Source organism: Lesueurigobius sanzi (assembly GCA_900303255.1). Lineage (NCBI taxonomy): Eukaryota > Metazoa > Chordata > Actinopteri > Gobiiformes > Gobiidae > Lesueurigobius > Lesueurigobius sanzi. The sequence continues at coordinate 10,491 of OMNZ01001046.1, read as the reverse complement.
TCAGCCCAGGGGAGAAGCACAGCTTTTTCTGAGCTCAGTTTGCAGCCACTTCAGCCCAGTGGGAGCACGCATCCACAGGGAAAGCGCAGAGAGACACAGACGAGAGGAGACTGGGGACTTCATTGAAAACATACCAACCCCAGGGATCGTTATAGGACTGCATAATCCTCAGTGCACATGGCCCGACTATAGAGATTTAACCTGGGAAAACTTTATGTAATTATGTGCCGCCAACACGCAGCTATGATAATGCTTACGCTTGCACTGTGAACAAGAAGCTCAAGAAGGTCAAGAAGGTGAAGGCCAGAGTCTGTTCCATTCCATTCCACACCTCAAAGACCAAGACAAATGTGAAAGTGTGGCATAAAGAAAGAGCTAGGAGACAAGCAAGTTTCAAAGGGCATACAAAAAGATATGTTCGTCATTAAAGTAAGTCTGGAAGGGGGGCTTTTAAAAATAGGTTGCAATGCACTCTTTGCACCCCTGTAATTTAGCTAGGTTGGACACCACTATGCAGGAAACTTGCCTTTCAGACTGATCTGAAATACTGATAATGTTTACGCTCTTCGAGAACACAAAATAGGCTTCAAAAGATTTGTAAATTCAGTCACGGTTACAATATCAAAACTTTATTTTTCCAAACTGTAAAAACTGTAAAACTAGTCACATAAAAAAAAAAAATCAACATTAAAGATAATATTAACGATCTATCCTCAAGCAAGTTCTGAAAACTCACAGCTCAAAGTGAAAGAGAACAACCCTGGCCTTGCTGTTTACAAAGTTTGTTGGAGGAGTTATTGTGTGTTGTAGCATTTAATAGGTGCCCAACGGTGTCGAGTGAAATTGAGTCCTTTCGACCCGGGCTGCGCTACAATATACGCAGGGAACTCTTATGGCTGTTGAGGGATCGAGCAAGACCCAGTTCATTTATATACCACCTTCCCTTACATGGTTTGCCACAATCCCTTATATTTTGTGCAGCGAGCAATTGGCAGTTTATGTCTGTTTTCTTTAAGCCCCTATATGTGGTTTTCCTACTCTTCAGGAATTTTACCCCTTTTGTTTCCAAGACAAAAATCAAATCAATAAATCAGAGGCCATGGGAGAGAGCACCGCGAGAAAGAGCAGTGAAATCCTTTCAGAGTTTCCATGGCTTTAGGAAAAAGAAGGGAATAAACAGGACATTAAAAAGGAAGATGAAAATTGTGGCAATCCCTCTTTTTGAGGATCTAAAGCAGGTGCATATCCGAGCGAGTCTTATACTTTACTGTATTGTGATGATCTGCTTCTGCCTCATTTATTCTCTCCAAGTGCGGGGAATTATAATATTTGAGGCGGCAGAGCACATCAAATCGTTCCAGCAAATTGTCACGTTTCACACTCACGTTTCACACAAGAAATGCAAGCTTGATTTACAATGTTTTTATTGCACAAAAGTATCTTTACTGTCATTGTCTGATTGAAATGTTCAGCGCTGGAAGGGAAGGGAAAGAGAAGCAAACTCAAATATTTTACCAGCAATAAGAGGATGTACTGTAGCCATAGAGGCTACAAGACAATGCTCTGTTTCTGAAGGTACTTCATCATTATGCAAATGACTGAACTCTGGCAGAAAACAAAGTTCAGTCATTTGTATATAAGACTTATATACTGTATATATAAGTATTTTTGGCAGGTACAGTTGGACACCATATTTTAGACACTACAAGAAATGATGTTTGAGCAAGACTAGTCGTAAAAGTGTACACAGCACACAGCTTGTGATTTTGAGACCTTCTAAAATGTTGGAGCTGAACAAATTCATGACCGACCTTCAGACTGAACTCCATTTACATAAAAGCTCATGATTGCACCAGGTGCTGACAACAAACAGAAAATGTGTGCCCTGGATTAGAACAGGCCTGATTTGAAAATCTGGGGAAAAAACACTAAGTATTAGACAAAACCGTACAACCAGGTTGTGATTAAGGTCTTTGTTAAAAAAGCCCTTGGTTACATGTTGGTTTGGTAAATAGGGCACAGCCTGTTTAGACACTGAGTGTTGAATATGCATGTGTTCTGCTGTGTCAACATGGGATGCCAGAGGTTGGCTTTGAAGATATAGATGTCAGGGAATGAAGACATGCGTTTGTCATTATACATTTCTATTGGGAATTGAACTGTGCCATGCATTCACAATAAACAACATCAAACTCTGCTAATTCTCTGCACATTAAATTGCCCATTTGTAAGATTCCATGGTAAATAACGAAGTGATAATAAAATTAGCAGAGTATTTATACCAGCTACTGCCGATTGGACAATAGACCTCCAAAGATGGTCGACGAAGTCTTCAATAGGTCGTTGTTATTGTTTTCTTCTGCAATTTTCGGTGGATGTTTTGGTGAATGGTAGGCAACAGCTGTGCATTTAGACGTGTAGCACAGTTTATTGAAGTCACATTTCTGTGACAACGCCAGAGAAGCAATGCTCTGTTTGTGGACAATGTTTTTGCCTATCATAGAACTATTATTTACAATAAATATTTATTTTAAATGTTGGTATGTTGCCTACCGAATCCCGGGACGTGACGGCATCGCGATCGCTCATATACAATTGGCCCTTGCCTTCCTTCCTTTATCAACTGTTGTCTTTGTTCTGGGGTCATTGTAAAAGACTTTATGTCCTGTACTTAATAAGTAATCAGCTTAGATTGAATGCTTGAAGTTATATGCAATATTATCGTGTGTTGAAATGTGTTCTCACAGTTTGAATGTACCAGTGGGAAGATGGAGACAGGGAATATTTGGGTTAAGCAAACCCAACGGACAGTTAAGAGAGAGAAAAGGAGATTAGAAAAACGATGGAGATTGCGCGATGACAAACTGTGAATCGTGAGAAATAACTGGTAGCAGAGGATGTCATCGCTCAACCCCAAACTGTGTGAATAACCAATGAAATTGTGCACTGCCCTGTATGTTTTATTTCTATTTTGTTAAACAATAAAAGGCTGTGCAGATTTCAACCTCGGAGAGAGACCAACGCAATGAGAACTGCACTCGGTGTAAGCTGTAGTCAATTTCACTCTCTCCCTTACAAGCCAAACAAAGCTCTGATCTCCGTGTCATTACTTCTAAGTTGAAGTCTTCTAAGTTGAAGTGTTGTCTGAGTCGGAATTTGACTGGTTGATTAACGTAATTTTCTGACAGTCATATCACGACTGAAAAAGCCTAACCAGGATCCAACTGTTTTATCATTTCTATCAAAGGTTTCAGAAAAAAGTTCTTTATAATTAGGGGCAAGCTTTCTTAGGTTACAACAATAATTTAGGTCACACCACACACCGAGTCTGCTCATTTATAGCTGCTGGTGATGTTGGATTTGACAGCAACTTTCGATACCGTCGCCCACTCTGTCCTCCTCACTCGCCTCACTCAGATTGACATGCGAGAGACCGTGCTCAAGCTTCAGGGTCAACGGCCTTTCATTCTCCACTGTTCCTCTTATGAGCGGTGTGCCCAAAGGTTCCACCTGCAGTCCACTATAGTTTTCCATTTATATGCTGCCACTTGGCCTGCAAATATACAGTGTGCAGCATAAATGAGTAGACTCCATTTGAAAAGTAACATTTCAAACAATATCTCAATGAACACAAAACCAATTTCCGAAATGTCGACAAGACTAAGTTAATGTAACATCTGTTTTACTCTAATTGGTTGTGCAGAAATTAGTACAATAAATATGACAATAAAAAAGTGTTAAAACCACTTCCCATTTCATACTGTCAGCATTGGCACCACATAGAAGAGAAATGACCTGAGAAAAAAAAAAAAAAATTTCACATGAAGGCTAAAATAAGATCAGCAAAGCTTTACATACTGTTGCAAATGTGGTACAAATATATATAAAAAGATGGAAATGCAACCATCTCACTGAGACGTCCAGGTCGTTCATGAAAGGGTTCAAAAAAATCAGCATGCAAGTTCTCTGCAGTTCTCTGAAGTAGAAAGCCAAATTGGGCTGACTATTTTCCGTGACACCATACAGCATACACTAGATAGTGATGGCATGCATGAGTGCGGTCCATGAAAGAAGCCTCTCCTAAAGTCCAGACACAAAAAGCCACCAAGAGTTTGCCAGTGCCAATGCTGACAAAGATGAAGACTATCAGGACTCTACACTATGGAGTGATGACACCAAGATGAATGTTTTTTGGAACTAATGGCTTAAAAACTGTATGGCGTCGCAAAGATGAGGACTACAAAGAAAAATGCATGCAGTGCCTCGGATTCTTCTGCTTGACTATAGATGTTTTATTTTTCACTCCACATTGTAAGCTTTATACAGTTAGGTCATCGGCATTTGCTATTCGCTGTTCCCTAGCCCTGTTTCGAAGAGCACCGGTCTCTGCGTCCTTGTGATCACCAGACCCTTGATGCACTCACCCTCGTCTGCTATTCTCAGTTCATGGTGGTGCCAGTGTCCTTATGTGGGGCTGCATGAGTGCTGCTGGTGTTGGGGAGCTGTACTTCGTTGATGGCATCATTAATTCCCAGAAGTATTGCTCTAGACTGAAAGAGAAGATTCTTCATCACTCCGTGCCCATGGTCGTTGTGCAGTTTTCCAACATGACAATGATCCTAAACACATCTCTAAGGGCACTGTTGAATTTCTGAAGAAGGACAGGGTGAAAGTAATTCAGTGCCAAGTTTGTCTCCTGATATGAACCCAATCGAACATCTATGAGGGATTCTGAAGAGACAAATTGAGCATCACTCTCCATCCAGCATCCAGTCTCTAAAAGAGGTCATTGTAGGTCATTGAGGTCATGTTGTAGAAAGGAAAAAGTTACCAACTTGTTAATACCATGTCTAGAAGACTTGGTGCTGTCATTAAAAATCATGGAGGCCATAAAAAGTACAAGATATCATAGTTTTTGTTGTGGGATGTACTCATTTCTGCACAGCTCTAATTTGAGTAAAACTGAATATATTGTTCTCTAAGTTACATAATTAATCTTTAATGTTATAAGTCAACCAGATGTTACATTAACTTAGTCTTGTCAACATCATACAGTATATTTACCCATACTGTCTAACTGCCCAGAGGTACTCCAGTCTGTTCACAATGCTCTGACTGACATCAAAGGGTGACTGCATCTGAATGAGAGCAAAGGTGAATGCATTCTGTTTTGGTCCAAATTTGTGAATTTGGATATGGGTACTACTCCTACTCTCAAACAGAGGTGAGAAATTTGGGGGTTAAATTTGATCAACAGATAAATAGTATTGTTAAGGCTAGCTTTTCCAGCTTCTTTTTTTGGCCAAAATGAACTAGAAAAGGCAATGCATGCTGTCATTAGCTCCCGCTGGCAGCAACTGGTGCAAACCGCTCCTCACAAACACCTGCAGGAACTGCCACATCACTTCAGTGCTGCAGTCGCTCCACTGCCTCCCAGCACATGCCAGGGTTGCTTTAAAACTTTTAATGTTTGTTTTCAAAACTATTCATGGACTTGCACCTTCTCACTTATGTGAACTGCTCTTTGAACAACTGCTAGAGGTCCCCAGGACCGAATGTGAGCAGTGGGGTAATTGTTCTTTCTATGGCTGGTTCTAGGCTCTAGATTAGAACACTGCCTCTTGAGTTACAAGCCATAAGTGACCTGCCTTTATTTAAAGCTAAATTGAAAACCCACTTGTTTAGAGCTGCTTTTGCCTCTAAAATTGAACTCAAACATTTGTATTTTTCATGTGTTTTATATTGATATTTGTTTTTCTGTTTGCTTTAGTACTGCACTAAAGGAAAGCACTTTGGTTGCTGTTGTAAAGCACTATAGAAATAAAGGTTGATTGATTGAATGGAAGGGAGAGGGGAACTGATCATTTTCTCACCTGCTCCCACTATGCGCTGGAGGCTCAGAAGGTGGAATGTAATACAGGCACTGTACCACAGTGACAGCTGATCAGGCTGCTGTCATCCAGCATCCTGATCACACCCAGAAACTTTGTGCTGGTCACCCTCTCCAGAGCAGCTTGAGTAGAATTAGTTGGTGAGTTAGTTGATTGTCAGAGGGGCGTTCTGGTTTTGTGCTCTCTGACAGTCCACAACATCGTCCTTTGTCTTTTGCACAGTTAAAGAGAGGTTATGTGTGCACTACAATGTGGCCAGGCTGCTCAGGTCTCTCCTGTAGTCTGTCTCGTCTCTGTTGCTGATGTGGTGTGTCATCTGCAAACTTGATGAAGAGGATTGAGCCGTGCATTGGAGTGCAGTCATGGGTCAGCAGAGTGAATAGGAGGGAGCTCAGCACAGACCCCTAGGACAGCCATTCCCAAAGTCTGGATTGCTGAGGCCCCTTTATTGTTCCGAAGATCCCACAGGGCCCCCACAATAATAATGATTCTCTGTAATCAAAATAATTTCTAATGTTTTAAAACCCCACCTTTACATATACCTGTAAATGAACATCTAACCAAACCATCATCAAGGACACCTCACATCCTCCCTCTTTCAATTACTACCTTCAGGCAGTAGGTACAGGACCAGGACAAATAGACAAATAATAAACAGTTTTTATCCAAGTGCAGTTGCGAGCAATGTCATGATTTTCCTAGAACTTTTGATTTAATGCCAGTTTGAATTCAATTGAATGCTTTTTTAAGACATTCAAGGCCTTATTTTTGACACAATTCATTTAATGACTTTTAATGCTTTTTAATGCCCCGCGGAAACCCTGATATAGCAGTTCCACTGTACTTGTTTTTCAGACAAGCTTTTAGGGCCCGCCTGCAGCACCATTAGGCTCCTTACCACAGGAGCGGTATGGAGCGGCGTGGAGCAGTTTGTGCTCGTCTCCATAGCCTTAAAGAGACTCAACGGAGGTTGTCCATTTTCATACTCGTGACTGCCACCTCTGGCCGTCCGCGTAACTGCAGTCTCCATGTTAAGCTGGTGAATGACTGCTGACTCGGCCCGAACACGCAACTTTCTAGTGACGGTGCAGGCTTATAGCGGCAATTGAGTGGGATAGGTGTGGGCTCACAGTACAGCGGGACATTTCTGGAGCATGTAGGGGGTGGAAAATGTATTGTTTTTTAAATTTTAACTTCCGTAGAGTCCCATTAAGTGAACCGTCCCACTCCCAAAATTTTTGCAAATTTGTTTTATATTTTTATTACCATTTAAGAAAGATGGTGACACCTTGAGTTATTGAGTTTAGAAGCACAAAAAAGACTACATTTGAATTTGTTCACTAATAACTAATGTATTCAAAAATAAAATCCCAAATAACCTCTGAACGAATACTTTGAAACTAATATAATCAACAAAATGAAAACAAACAATAAAAAGTTAAAAAAAAAAAGATGACGCTAGTAAAACTAAAGTTTAATCTATTTGATCAATAAAAAGTGGCAATTTTTTTCTGAAGTAAAAAAATAGGTCTGGTTATTAAAAACACTGCTACACAAAGAGTAAATTACAAGTAGCCTGTACATGGATTTTTGTCAATTTGTTTTTGCAAATGAACTATGAACAATAGTGACTGGAGCACTTGTCTTAACTGCTGTGGAAATGCAGACCTGTGGGCCCTCAAGTGAACCAGCCCCACATGAACTGAACCACCACTCGGTGTGGAAAGAAGGCATTTGAGGCCCCCAGTGATCCCTGGAACCCTACCTTGGGATCCAATGCACTAGGGGAACCGGGATAAATGTGTTGGATGTTGAGCTCAAATCTAAGAACAATAATAATATAGTTAACTTCAAAGAAATCTATTGGTTCAAAAGCATGATACCAAGTACCAAGATCAAGCCCTCAAGCTTCACTCTCATCTTTAATGGCTGGTCACCATGTGTGATTCACTCTCATCTGTGGACAAGCAGCACAAACACTATCTATGAGTCATGAGATTTTAGGCAGCAGCGGTGAGCAGTTTTAATTAAAGCCCCTTCACATGCATCACACCTGCTGTTCTCACCTGTTATTCCCATTGATTAATGTCCTCTATCCAGCTTTGTGCATAATGTCAAAACTCACTGCATTCATAATCAACTGTACTTCTTTTAATTAAACAAGTCTGGCACATTTACTGTGCTAGAATCAATGCACTTCTTTATTTCAACAGCTCAACGTGTGAAATCGGAAGCTGCTCAATATAATCACATCAATGTTTGAAAAATGATATGTCTGGCTCTATTCACCGCAAGGCTACTACTGCATAATAAATCCTGGCACATCAAACGTCATAAATCAACATGTTTGTGGAGAATGACGGCAGTGAAAAGCCAGCACTGCCTTTAAGTGGAGGCGTACAATTGAAGCCAGGAGAGTCCATAAATCCCAACATCAATTATTAACCTAAATCTGTTTTAATGTGCTAAAAGGAACCCCAAGTGGCAGAGCTAATGCAACGAACAGGAAGCAAGGAGAATAGATAAAATGACCATTGCGGCCATATAGTCGGCTACTGTGTCTACAATGCTCAAGAGTGCAGGAAATCAGCCAACCAAAGCCCATCCTTTTAGACTTTTAGGCCATCAGGAGCCATATTAGCAGCTAAATAATAGAGAATCTCATTCATTTAGCAGTGGAAATATGCAGAGGAAGACTTGGCCCTCCAAGGACATAACTGATGAGGGTCACAGAAGTGCACCAAGCAGCATCCTTGGATAGGTTTTCAAAATGCTTTTACAATGCAATTGGAAAGAAAACAGACCACTATAGAGACCACTGCAGTCTGAATCTCTCTCAACTATTTCAGGTTGTTCAAATCCCTCAGGCACCAAGCTTAACTGAGACAGTTCTTAACCGATTCCAGTTCAGCAGAGATATAACTCCTATACATTTTTTTATGTTTCTGATACAGAGCATGGCTGACCAATGGGGAAAATGTAGACAACTTTAGCATACAGCTGGATTTAACAGAAGACACTGAATCAAGGTTGCAAACAGACCAGATAGTATGAAAATTAGGACAGATGTCGTCTGATGATTTGCACCAAATACTGGTATGAAAGAAACTGATTTGTTCAAAAAGAATTACAGGTTGAACAATGTGCTATAAACATTAATATACAGTCTCCCAATATATCGCCTCGTACCAAGAAACGATTCTTTATTACAGATAATCACTGGGTTACTGAAGGGTTATCCATTCCCTTCAGAGTAAATTTGGGGTAAAAACTTTTTGCCTTTTATTAACCTTTTAATGAACATTGGTACTCCACAAAAAGAGGCTATTACAGACAATAGTTGGTGAAAGAAATTTAGCTGTCATGATTTTGTGGGTAACAAACGTGATGCTTGTAATTTTAAAATTACAGTTTAAGTGAGCAATAGAAGTGCCAAAAGCCAAAATGACTTGCAAATTACTTTAACTTCAAATACTGTGATGCAACAACTTTCATAGAAGCACACAGCAGTATGGAAGGTTCTTACATTAAGTTACAAAATTCAACTGTTGTGGACAATAGCTGAATTGTGTTCAAATTAAATTTGTTTGTGTTTTAAGTATCAAAATTGAGATGTTTTCATTTAGTTTTTTTTTTTTCATTTCGTCTTTTTTATTTGAGCATCTGAGTTTCACAAAGTTGGACATAAAGGTACAGATCAGCATGGAAAGCAAAGCAAAAGAAAACATAAATAAATAAATATATACAGAGCAGATATGATTCCCAAAAGGAGTAGGCAGAAGCAAAGCTTGTTAGTGCCTACCTCTTTTACATTCACAGATGAGCAGTATATATACAGTGCATTCATTAGTTATGATCAAGAAATATGATATAGTGATACTTTAGTCCTATTCCAAGGACATTTCAACCATACAACTAGCAATATTAATAACACTTCTGTTAATCCCAAGAAAAGGCTGAAAAATGAGTAACTCTCATATAATTTCAGATACCAATCATTGCTGTTATCCACCAGTCACCAATCTGTTTAATTCATTCATTTATAATTAGTTGCATATATTATAAGCCATACAATAAAATTCAATTATTATTGATGTTGTTGTAAATATATTATTATTATTGTGATTGTAATAAGTATTTTTATAGTCACTGTCAATTAGCATCGTCATCTTGATTATTATCACTGTATAACCGGAATCAGAATCAGAATCAGAATCAAATAGAGTTTATTGCCATTGTCAATGAAGGTTTCACAGACTAGGAATTTACTTTGGTTTGACTCGTGCAACAAGAAACATAAATATAGATATAAAAATAAGATAAATAATAAACTATGGAGAAAAAAATAAAATAGTAATAATTAAATAAAGGCTATAACTTTAAGGCATGCATAAAACTAGAAAATAAATAAAAAAAATTGAATAAAAATGAAATAAAATAAAATAGTAACTTAACACAATATGACACAACAGCATGAATGGTAAATGGTGAATTACAGTTTAGCAGCAAATGTGAGTGTGGACATACCACAGAGTGCAACTAGAGCAGTTATTCAGTTTACATTAGTCTGATACAGAGTTATTAAGTGTTCATGACTCTG
>OMNZ01001043.1:349-26928 GCA_900303255.1 Lesueurigobius sanzi | reverse complement strand
GAGAGAGCAATAGGCTCTAATAATTACTGCAGCACAGAGGAGGTTTCATCATCAAAGCATGTCCTGGACACAAATCACCACTTTCATCTCCTACTGCGTCTACTGCCCATTGGCCTGGTTTAACGCCGGCCAGAACAGGTCCCCCAAGGCTTTTTGTCAAATACATAAAGAGGCATAAGCTAATAGTGTGTACTACGTGTACGCTGATAGCTTCATTTTTAGAGTTAGATACAAATTAGTTACATTTTAGTTGTATTTACTATTTACTTACGTTATTAGTCAACAGTGGGAAAGTAGGTCAAATGTTAACCACCATCAGAAGGTCATTGGTTCAAACCAGATCCAAACACACTGTCATGAGGGCTGTAAGATGAATCACAACCAAATTCTACTCCAATTTAAACTCCAAAAAAGCTGCAATTATGTAGATAATATAATGTCTGAAAGCAATCGAGAATATCATCTCAATAGGGTCCCGTTAGACCTCAACAAATTTATGGGCCCGGTCCATATGACTGAAGGACAGCTTCATCCACCAGGCAGAACTCTCCCTTTTTAAATGTTATACGATTGAAAATAAAGAAAAAATCAACTTGAAACTTGCCCTGAAGTACATGGGATTCTGGTGTTTAGCCGTTCATATTTCAGTCCTGTCCAATGTTAATGCACCTGGACATGTTCAAAATGGGCTCTGCTCCTGTGTGCAAGAAACTTTACCCACATTGCTGATTCCAGTCACAGTATACAATGTGCCTGCTTACGTCAGGGGAGGACATCTGGCATAAAAGCCTGCCAAATCAACCTGAGACTGGTTGCCTGTGGCAACCCAGGATAAACAAAAGGATTAGCCAAAAGATGAAAAAATATGAAACATTAGTAACTTTCTGGTTAATGTTGGCCACTATTATTATCTTAAACTAGCGATACTCGCACCGGTCATTTGTGTCTGAGGTCATGTCTGTCTGCTTTATGTCATTGCATGCGTCTTCCTTATTTACCACGTCACTAGTGTAAACATTCGGGGGTGGACTGTTTTGTTTAACAACTGTTTGACAAACTGAGGATCAAGGACTAAGTTGAGTCAAAGCATCACTCGAGTTAGAATGAGAGAGTGTGGCCAAAGGAGATAGGAGTGTGTTGATAGGAGCTAAGGGGACATGGGAAAAGGGAGAGAGAAACAAAAAGAGGATTTGCTCTAAGTATGAAAGATCGATGAGAGGCATGCTGCTATAAGCCGCTGTTTTATCATTGCGATTGGAAGAATAAAGCTGAACAGAAAAGCTGATAATTCAATTGTTAGGCTCAAATCTCCTCTGAGTTCACTGTATATGGGTTTGATATGAAGAGATGCAGTGGCTCAATAACTGCAGGTTATATTTATATCAGATAATTGTAAAACAAAGTCTACAAACAGTGGAGCGCCATTGTAGAAAAGCACACACGACTGAGACCAACCCCTAAAACATCCACATAAAGAATCATCATTTCAAAATGTTTTTCTAAACCAGTGTCACAATGAAGCCAGTTAGGTGGCAATTTAAGGAAGAAAGTAAAAAGAAAAATGCACTAAACACACATTGATGAATATAAGACTAAACCTGAAAGCAAGAAAACAAAAATGCATTGCAAAAAGCAATCTAGAAGTAAATTTAACCTTGTGAGAGAAACTGGACACAAAGTACTCAGGAAGTCAGTACTACAAAAGTATTTTTGGGGGGAAGGTGTTCGTTAGCGTTTGCATTGCTTTTTAGAAAATGGAAATATACAGTAGAATTGTAGTGTGGGAGGAGTGCCTTGGTTCTTTGTTTTTCTCTAAAATTTAACCTTGATTTAAGTAGGTAAGTAAAATCTGCCAGTGAAATTAGTATTTTTGCACTTACATTAAGAAAAAAACATTGAGGATATCTTTTTGCACAAATAATAATAAGACCCACCAGTTGAGAACCACTGCTCTAAAACACACAGGGAGAGGGAGAATATTGCATATTCCAAGATTAGAACTAGGACTTGTTCATGGCCCTTATGTTTGCACAGAGAGTTAGTGAATGCTCTCTTCTTTTCTAGCATAAAATATGAACTATACTGTATGTCACAGTGAAACGGGTCAAATGCAGAACTAGAGGCAAGTGATCCTTTCTTTTAATTCCTTCACAATAATATACAGATAATACACTGTGACATTTCCTGGACAGGGTTTAAACTGGATGCCTAGTGCAGTGATATGCGCCGGGCAGTACACGGTGTCCTATGTGGCAGTGCTCGTACCTGATATGTGGAGACAGGAGAGGCAGCGATGAATGGGGAGATTGATGTCTGCGCTATCATCCGGTTGGTGGAGATGCTGTATGGCGACGAGTAGAACCTGGACAAACACAATCAGAGGTTAACAAAACACTGCATTATGCATTTTGAATACGCCGGCGTCTCTCCGGGGCGGACCACATGTAGAGATGTAATTGAGCCTTTAGTATTTCTTTGTTTGTTCAAGCACCGGTCTCTTGAAGATATAGCTGACAAAACGAGTCAGCTTTCATCAGGGCTGTCATGGAAACAATACATTTTGTATCGTGTTCCCGCCGCACCATCAAAGGCATCCTCAAATGAGACCTGACACGGCACCGGTGCTACGAAGGTGTCTGCTCCACAGCTATGCATATGATAGTAATACATTACCAGCTTAATACGTGAGTGGGAGAAGTAGTCTAATACCCCCCTTCATGTCCCGCCCACATGGCTCTGCTTTGTATTCGACAAGTGCCTTTGAAATCTGTTTACCTCCCTTCCTACCTTTGTTTGCCCTTCTAATTTTGCACCATTCTCTTTTTTTATTTTTTTTTATTTCATCCCCTCAACCCTGCAGGCTCATGGTGCTTTATTTATCATTGTGTACCTAGAGAGGACATGTTTCATCCAGCAGGCCGTGTTGCTGTGCCCGATCGATCCCGAAGTGTCTGTTGACTGAATAATGGGGCAGAGGAGGGAGGGAGGGAGGGAGGGAGGAAGGAGAGGAGCAACGGCCGAAGGAGAAACCCTCTTTATCTATCTCTAACTTGATTGGATAAAAAATGACCTCCTGCAAGTCAAGTGTAGCGTTATTGGAAACAGTGTAGTGTTTTGACGTCAAACTTAGCCAGTTAACATTCGCAAAAGTAAAGAACAAACATGAGCATGAGATGTATTCAGGAAAAAAGAACCAAGAGAGGTCGGACTTAGAGGTTACTCCGACTGGTTTTCGGATTAAAACCCACAAGCGTGTCAAACTCTTCTCATACGCTGACAAAGCTTTTTGGATAAAGAGCGAAACAACACTTCAACTACAGAGTACAGATGAAGACTGAAGAATTTTTGCCTACGGTATTCAATAAATACAGGGATCTCCAACCAGCAGCTCAGGAACTACCGGTAGCTCGCCAGCCCTGTCCAAGTAGCTCGTCAAAGGTTTTCTACATTTCTACATATACGCTTGGTGAGTCACATTTTAGTTAGCAAAATATCTCCAAATATAGCAAAGTATAAAGCAGAAAGTACTGTCATTTTCTTTTATTGAGTTGAATGATCGTCTTGGCTTCGAGAGGCCTAGTTACACGTGTTTCTTTGAAATATAAGTAGCTCGCTGCCATTTTTGTTACACAAAAGTAGCTTGCAAGGTAAAAAAGGTTGGAGACCCCTGCACCAAAAACGACACTTCACTAAAAACCAAACTAAGTACCGTATTTTCCGGACTATAAGTCGCACCAGCCAGAAAATACACAATGAAGAAGAAAAAAACATATATAAGTCGCACTGGACTATAAGTTGCATTTTTTGGGGGGGAATTTATTTCACAAAATCCGAGACCAAGAACAGACATTTCATCTTGCAAGGGAATTTTTAATAATAACAATAGAACAGAGAACAACAGGCTGAATGGGTGTACGGTGCTAACGTAACACACAACTCAGTTACACGAAGCATAAACAATGAACTGAAAAGGCGTCTGGTATGTTAAAGTAACTATTAATTCATATATAAGTCACACCTGAGTATAAGTCGCAGGACCAGCCAAACTATGAGAAAAAGTGTGACTCGTAGTCCAGAAAATACGGTAGTGGCTTTCTATTATAAGCTGCTATTAAACGTACTACTAGGATTTTCATACAGAAGAAATGTAAATCAGTCAATTCCCAAAGAGCGAAATTGGAAACCCAGATGATATTCCTTTTAAAATATAAAAATAAAGATTAGTTGTATGCCATTGCTGATTTGACGCATTATTTAGATCCATTTACCATCTTAACCTGCCGCTGCATAACACAGTATGTGTTTGCTCAAAGAAAACTGAAATAGAAAGCTTGTAAATGTCAAAAGCGAGGTGGCAAAACAATAGTGACTTTATTTGAGAAACATGCCACTGGCAACATTTTAACTCCACTAATTGCTATGTTTATGTGCGTCTCTCGTTTCAAAACACTTCACAACAAGCCCCTGTTTAAGCCAAACTTCCTGCCTGCGAGACCTAGCAGCGCGAGGGCCACCTGCGCAGCCGCCGTACGCCCAGTTTCACGTTCGGTGCATTCGGTAAGTGACAAGAGGCCACGCAGAGCCCCGCAGATACCTTTCTGACCCGCAGCGGTTCCAACCATGTGGATACAGCGGCCTGCGATAAGCTCCACAGTGCAATCTTTCTCCCGCCGGACGTTCACGCTCCAGTCGGCGCGAGGGAAGGGCCGGCCGGCGGTGGCACGCAAAAACGCCGGACGACGCGGGTCTAAATAACGGAACGCGCCGCTTCACTGGCACCAGAAAAGTGGGAGTCTTATGAATTATTAGTAGCGTGGATTTGCTCTTGCCAAGTTTCGGCTCTAGCTGGTTCATGCGCGGGTCAGTGTGCGTTCTGTCTTTCTAGGTGAGTTGACACTGGCTCGGCTTACTCAGACCCCCCCCCTCACCCCAACTCCTTGAAGGGACATAGATTTTCTTTAATTTTCCCTGTGCTGCTTTAAACTGCAGCTTAATGTCTCCATTTGCTTTCTTTTGTGTTTGGCCTCAAAGGAAACACGCTGGGGTTATGTGTTATTCTTTTGCCTTTGAAAACCACTGCACAGTTTTATGTGCACAGAACAAAGGATTTAAACAAGAGACCGTGTATGGAAAATAAATGTTGTGACAGCTCCCCCATAAGTAAGAGCAAACTATATGACATCCGTAGCGCGGTTGGTTTTAAGAATCCTACGCAAATTCTTGATGTCTGATATCGATTTGTTTTTGTCCATACCGACTTTTGAGATGACTTCTGTTATGATATTGGGCGTTACAAAAATAAATTGATTGATTGATTGAATTGAAATCTGCGTGTTTATTTACAAGGATGCACGCTACAAACTCGAGGTGGACGAGGGGGACGCCCAAAATCCATTCAGTGTATCAGATTGTGTTTTCTATTTCAGCAGAATATTGTATCGTAATTGTTGTTTTTTTAATAGATATTTGCAATTCGGTAAGGCCAATATATGAATAATAAATAGGGTTAGGGGCAAATTACAGCATCAAGTATTTCCAGGGTTTATACAGGTAGCAACAAGTCCAAATGAATGCTTTTTAATGCCATTTTAATGCCCAAATACAACATTTTTAATGCCACAAATGCCGTGAATTGGTGCGGATTTAATATTAATTTCCATGTTCAATGGAAAATTTGTTACAACGGAGAACCTTTCAACAGAAATGGTGCGTCATTTCAGCCAATAATGTAGTCTAGACTAAATTGTTTGTATTTTTGATGAACTTTTGCAGCAATATTAGTTATTTTCCCAAGAACTTTTGATTTAATGCCAGTATGAATTCTATTAATGCTTTTTAATGACATTTAAGGCCTTATTTTTTTTTTTTTTTTTACTTTTTCACTGTTTAATGACTTTCTTTTTGATCAGAGCAGTTTAGGTTTATCTGCAACTCTGAGGAAGATTGCAGGAAGTGAGGAATCAAAAGTGTCAGGTATGCAGATGGACCTAAACTGGTCTGATCATAAAGAAGGTACTTAAACAGTTTACCACTAGAGGACAAAATTCACTTTTTTGGATTATCAAGTATTTCATATAAACCAAATAGTTTAGTTTTAACCATCATTCTACTGAATAGTGCAATAACAATTCTTAATATGTGCAATGCCCTCAGTGTTCACACATGCGATGTCACTTTATCAGTCAACCACCTGAATGTAAACAGTACTTTATTACGTATTCATACTTGGATCCATCCAGTCGTATGAATGAATGAATGATTTTTTATTGAGACGATAGGAACAAATTAAATAAAGAAAAATGGAAATACATAAAACAAAACAAACAACATTTACTGAATCGTCCGCCTAAAATTAGGCAATTTAGTCCGTCTGAAAAGGAGTGGGGGGAAGTAAAGTAAACACTTATATAATCCCACCCCTTTCT
Organism: Lesueurigobius sanzi; assembly: GCA_900303255.1. Lineage (NCBI taxonomy): Eukaryota > Metazoa > Chordata > Actinopteri > Gobiiformes > Gobiidae > Lesueurigobius > Lesueurigobius sanzi. Next base: position 20,503 of record OMNZ01001043.1, on the reverse strand, counting down.
TCTGTACTTCATCTCAATAACATAATAGACTTCCTCTCATATACATATATATAATACACTCACATATAGCACATCCTGTTTTTGACTAGTTCAAACCTAACAAACCTAATTTCACACACTGTTGAGTTGCCGAGACGTTGAAAAACTGAGCTCAAAGCATATTCCAAACGCGCTTTCAATTTCCCTTTGAATCGAGTCAAAGTCATTTTAAAGCATTTACAAAAAAGGCTCAGGCAAAAGAAACAGTTTAACCACGTGTACTGAAAACAGGTCCTTGTCAAGTTAATGATTAGTGACAAGACCAGAATTACCTTTACTAATCACGAAGCGGTATGGATCTGACTTTTGACTACACAAAGGATATATGACTTGCATTAGAAATACTGTATTAGTCAGTGATGAATACAAATGAGCGCACAAAGCACGATTATTCAATACGCTCCTCTGATTGTGTTTATTGTATTTTTCATTAGACTGATGTGCATTGAGAGAGAGGGATAGTACGTAGAGGACAGATCCAAGGTTATTGATGGAGGCTATTAGCTCGGAGCAGCGGGCTGTCAATAGGGACCGTGCTACGAGCTCTTTAAACAATACACTAAACATGTAATTGCGACCAGAACATTACTAGCAGATTGAATTTAAAACCTCTTCGCGAATCCCCGGTGTGACCTCGCCGCCCTGTCAGGAGTTTGCCCTGAGAAATTAGCCAATGATTTAGTGCTGACCTCCGTGACTTTTCGGTGGCGAAATGTGGGTTAGCATGCTAAAATGTGCGTGTGTGTCGGGATGCGGGGAGTGGGAGAGGGCAGACGATGGAGAAGGACCTGGGAAAACAGGAGGTGAAGGACTGCAAGCAACTGTGGAGAGATGACGTGTGCAACGGAGTGTCGATTGATGTCATATTTCAATTTACTTTTCGTCTTAGTCTTTTGGTTTGGTCAAGATTCAGTCAAAGAATCAGTTTTCGTTCGACTAAATATAAAACTAATGTGTTTAACTTCACTTCTGTATAATTGTATTCAAACATGATGCGTAATGATATTCTGTGCTTCATGGAGCTTCTCCCACATGAACAAAGCACAGACCTGCTCCTTTGGCAGCAAATTAAAATGAAATGAGGCTCTTTCAAACTGTCTAAACTGTCTAACCCTAACCCATATTTTTAGTCCCTTTTCATTTTTATTTATTTTTGATATTGGTTTTAAAATATCTGGAGTTTAGTCATAGTTTTAGTCTCATTTTTTCGGTTGCAGTATTTACACTAAACCAGGGGTGCCCAAAGTGTTTCCCATGGAGGGCCAAATTATGCGTTTAGCAGAAATTACTACTGCAACAACACATCATCAAGAGGGTAAAACTAACCTGTCTCAGTCTAACAAAAGGACCAAACACAATACTGTTTCAAATGGTAAGATCAAATTTAAACAGATCTATCTTTAATATCCTTTAATTACTGTGTGCTTTTGAGTAGGACATGGTTTTGACGTGCTTAGGTACTATTGACAGTTTATTCAGTCACAAATTTATCAAAATAAATACTCCTTAGAAATCTAAACACCATCGCAAGGGCCGAATGAAACCCCTTGAAGGGCCGAATTTGGCCCGCGGGCCACACTTTGGGCGCCTCTGCACTAAACAGTCTGATAGAGCTGATACATGTTGTTTGTATATAACTGTGTTCTTTTTAATGTTGTTACTGTGAAGCACTTTGGTCAACTGAAGTTGTTTTAAAATGTGCTATACAAATAAACTTGAATTGAATTGAATTGAATTGATAGATCCATAAGGGGAATACAAGGGAGTGCAAACCTAATCTCACATACTGTTGCAATGATAAGACATTGAAAAACTGGGCCAAAAATATATATATACAATAATATAATATAGTTTTAGTCTCATTTAGTATTTTAGTTACAAAAAAACTACTTTGACTAAATATGAAATATTCTAGTCAACAAAATTTGACTAAAATTTTGTTTGCACCAACTTTTGACCTTGGGATTAATTTTGTTACAAGCTGCATCTATTTATCACAATAAAAAAAAAAAACTATAGAAAAGTAATTATGGTTTCTGTCAGTGAGTAGAGTTATTGTAATTGTATAGCCCAATATCACTACAAGAGTCGGGTAACAGGACTGTACAGACATCAAAACAGTGAAACAAGGATGTAAAGTCCAAACAAATGAATGAGTAATGTCTAAAGAAACCAAGCCTAGAGAACCCCCCAAAATGTAAAAAAGCCAGTGGGAAAAATGGATAAACCTTGAGGAGAACCACAATGAGGAGAGATCCACTCCCATGGACGGACAGGCTATAGATAGTCCCAAGGCCGACTAGAGTCCCTAGCTAATGTCCAGTGGTAGATGCTGTTCTTGTTGTCCAGTCCTTCAATACAACAATATAACCTTCTTATACATTTTACAATATAGTTTAATACTGTGTTAAATTTAAATTAAATTGGACACTTGAATCATTGTTTTGAAAATGAATTTGCTAGGAAACACTCGCGGCATTTTTCGCGCCTCCCAAAAACTTTTGCACACTCCAGTATGTCATTGACGAAACAATCAGTTTGGCCAGTAAGGACTCTTTCACACCAGTATCACCCCTAATATCAGATTGGCATCAGATCTAACCAGCCATCTGTCCAGGTTTGTGAAGCTGTAATTGATTCGTACCCTTCCCCTTCTCCTTGCGCCGACTTTATTCCTGACTTTGCCCTCCTCCTGACCTCATCCGGCCCCTGCTTTCTATTCAAGAGCTGCCTCCGTGCGTTTTGCTTCTCTAATTAGCTGCATTAGCATTTCACAGTAATTTAGTGCTGTGCCGGAAGGAGCTTAAGTTGACCTCGGAAAAAAAAAGAGGTCAGAGAGGGCTTAAGCCATGCAAACACACAGTTGATTATTGGCGAGTCTATATCAGCATGCGAAAGTGGTCTGCACAGAAATACTATAGAACTACATTGTACATCGCGGAAGAATTTACAGATGAAACTCTTTAAAGGCTTTACTTCAGTATTAGCTTTTCCTTTGTGTTGCCCTGTCTTCCTCACAGCTATCAACATTTTAAATCACATCCTTCCCGATGCAATCCTAACCATTTTGTCCGTGCATGAGTTGGCACCGAGCCCCTCGTGTGGCTAGATTAACCAACTGAATATGTTGTGTTATTGTATTTGTCTACAATAGGTTACGTTGATGTTAGAGAATTCTATTTCAGATGGAGGGCAGGCGTCGATGCAACTCTATGGGAGACAAACTGTTTTTGAAAGAAATTCAAAGAGAAAAATGTTGTACTTGATTGGGACTGGATGCACAAATCTGCCATATTATTCTTATGGCTGAAAGTCCTTTCTACTGGCCAACATCGTGCATATGGTTTTGAATACTGTCGCCACTTTTAAACATGTTAATGAGAAAGTAAAGAATGTGGTGATGTCACGTGAACGCAGCCTATTGTGCCATAGCAGTGTACTGTGTAAGCAGACAGCGAAGAAATGATTTATTGTGAACTAAAAACAAAGTTATTCAAATGAAGAGCAGGAGAGGCCACAGGGTTTAGAAGGTTAAGTGAACCCATGAAAGAACAAGAGCGCAGGCGGAGGAATTTGATACAAAGGGGAAGGAGTATTGAGCCGAAAGGAGGAGCAGCGCTGGAGGAAAAGTGCCTCCAGGGACCATATCACCAGCAGCGCTCCTAGCAAGACAGAACCAATCTCCAATTTCCCTCCGAAAACTCCCCGACAGCCCATGCGTTCAGGCTGGCAGCTCTGCAGATAGCCCGGGCTGACGAAAGTCTTACAGCACCACTGCAACACACCTACCGGCTCCATCCCCTGGAAGTGCTGTAGCATCTGACGGCGCTATGCTAACGGCTGCGCGGGTCACATGACGCGAGTGAGAGTAGGGCAGACTGTGTGTGTGTGTGTGTGTGTGTGTGTGTGTGTGTGTGTGTGTGTGTGTGGTCTGTTCATTTGCATGCAGGTGCTCGTCTGCGGGGAAGTGCTGATGTGCAGGTGTGGGCATCTGTGCGAGGTGTACTGCCTGAGTCTGGGAGCTAAGTAGCTATAAGTAAAACATGTGAGGGAAAGACAACTCTACAGAGTCTTGAGTAGAGAATATTCAAACTTACCCGTTCTGAATTGCAGAGGGATCATACGTCAGTGCCATGCCACTCTGAAAACACGTGAGCAGAAACCAGTTAATGTTGCATTTTTTATCCTGCAATTATTAGCAAAACAAAGTAATTCTCATCACCATTCATAAAAATACGGCATAAACACCTTTTTACTGTGTGCTCGGAGTATAATTATGTAAAATAATAATAGTATTGTGAATGGACAGCTATAATAATCAGTTGCTTGTGTGGCCGTAGTAATTGTTTGTGAGCCATTCCGAGCCGAGGCAGATTTAGCCAGAGTCTGTCAAACCCAAAAAGATTGGTGCGTGTTGTCACAGAAAACATCTGTACTGTCACTTGGAATATTATGTGTGTCTAAAAGAACTTTACTCAGACAACACTCGACATTTCAAGTTAGAATGTGCTGGTTGATTTAGCTGCACTTGTAACAATGACAGAAATGGAGAGTAAATACTTCATGGCTGTCTGTGTTTCTGATACTTCTGAAGACAACAGAATTAGCATCCTCCCCGACATAGTGCCGCTGTTCTTGTTGACAGCTTTGCTTGTCACGCCGCCATATTAGCAAGTTACCACTGTTGCTTCTCAGTCAATATAAAAACATCGTCTGAGATCTTATTCGAGTTAACCTCTTGAATGATATTCTGCTTCCATTAGTTTCAAAGGTATCGCTACTCGACTGCCTCCTGGCAAGCCCCGTACCAAATTGAAGCACACAGTAGTGGGATAAGTCTACACATCTTTATTATGCTCCATCTTCCTTTATCCAGCCTGCCTCCACACGCAAGAGTCATTTGTACTTGTTCCACACAGGGCTCTGCTTTCCAAATTGGCACATGAGTTGAAAGTGTGCCCCGATACTGAACTTCGCTGCAGTGTTTGCTTTTTCTCCACAAAATACTCTTTCAGGGCTGATTAGGGGAATACTGTATATTGTGTCAGGAAAAACCGCATTGTGCCAAAAAACAGATGACCTCAGATGGTGAAAAATAGGCCTCATTTTATGTAATTTATTTTAGAAATCCAGCGACAGGCCCATAACAAATCAAGCACCATGACATATTCAGCAGAACAGTATACACAGTGAGTAAATGTTAGCGCATGGTTGTATCTGGATGCCATTCATTATTTAACCTTCTCCATTGGTGCATAATTAACTTTTTCACCTGCAGTCTGTTCTGCTACGTAACTATGCCAGGGTTTCCCATTAATTTCCTCCACCACAGTCTAAAAACAAGCTAAGCAAGACATTTGGATTGGAAATTACAATTCATGTGCTTCTTGTCTGAACATAAACGCATAACATTAACTACACTGTTCAAAAATCTGTTCCATTTTTACTCCAAAATACCTACATGAATTCTTTCTACTAATTATTCTATTCCCAAATCTTTGTTTTGTTTCTGAGATTACCATTTGAGTTACAGTGACGCCACAATTTCCCTTGTGGATCAATAAAGTTAGTCTAAATCTAAGTCTCAAAATGAATATTAGATTAAAAGATTTGAAGATCACCGATACCACCACGATCTCTTTCAAATTTGTGGGAAACACTGCATGCACACCATGGCCCTTTCGGAAATCGCTCCCTCCTCCCTTCCCCTTCACACTTTCACTAAATCCACTGTGAGGGCACCTTCGGACGACCCTTCAGTAGAGACTGGACCTGTGGCTTTCAGACGCAATTCTCCCTCACGAACAGAGGTACTGATAGCTCTATAGACAAAAGTAAAAAAAAGTAGAAAAAAGCTCATTGTTTTAATCTTCTAAACCGAGATTCGTCTATGGTTCATCGGTCTCCAGCAGTTCTGGGATTAACATGGAAATTCGCTGTGGATTCTGTAATGTTATGGCAATATTATCCCCTCTTCTCTCTTTCATTCAGAGTGTAAAGCAACAACCATCACAAAAAAATGCCAAACTAGCTATATTTGTGTGAAATACTGTATTCTCACATATCATGCCCTTAAAATTGCACGTATATTGGCTTTATTCATAAGTGTACAATAAACTCCACTCAATAAAGCGCTGTATCTGATAAACACATGTGCACCACTGTGGCGTCTTCCTGTTGCCATTACAAAACCTCAATTACAGCCCAGTTCTGTTTCATTTCACTTCTCCACTCGGCGCTGGCTCGGGCTCCCGGAATTTCAATGTTGGGAAATTGTTTGAAAGTGCACTCGTTGTGTGGGTGGCAACGTTATTATTCACTTTCCCCTTGTTCTGTAAATTAAAGCTTTGGTATCGACACCAGCAACTCGTGAACTGTATGCATTGTGCAACAGTCAATCTGCTTCCAATCTGCTTTCATTCCAGTCGCACATGACAGACTGGAGGTGGGAGTTTCAACAAAAGGAAAAACAAGTTGGCTTTGGGGTCTTGCGGAAACCTTATATTTTACATTTAACAACCTTAATATCTGCCAGCTTTTATCCTGTCAGAGGCATCTCCGATTTGGCACGCACTGAGTTATTGGAAATGAATCCTGATAATGACCCCGCAGGGAGTCCTGTCAGGCCTCAAAAGCTTTGTTATAAAATGTAAAATGGGCATAATGTCAGACAGAACATGGTTTTTAAATATATAAATGTCTTTTTTGTGTGCCAGCTACAATACAATAATGTCCGCAGTGGTGTGGGCAGTACAGCCAGTGACACTGATTGTTTTAGTGAAGAGAGTACTGTTTTAGTGAAGAGAGACTGATGACAATGGTATTAAGTACAATTGTGTGGGATGTGGTGACATGTGGTGAATGTTGAGCTCTGGCTTACTGTAAGTTTTAAAGGAACAGGTTGTGTGCACGTTATAGACTTCTATTTCAGTTGAGGCAGGTGCCAATATAACTCTATGAGAAAGAAACAGTTTTCAAAAATAAAATTGACAAATGGTTTCCCTAATTATTAATTGATAATGATTGGATTCACAAACCTGCCATATTATTTTTTATTCTTTTGGACACCTTTATGAGAAAATCACCTTGGTTCATATGTGCTGACAGAGAGGACAATGAACTTTGTGACAGTGTTTGTTTCATGTGGATTGGCCCAGGAATTACAGAGGAATTCTGGACGAAATCTGCATTTTGACAGTTACTATAGTTATAATGCATTGGTTTTATATAGCACTTTTCTTTACATGGCATATTCATTCACCACTTGGTGGTGGTAAGTTACTATTGTAGCCACAGCTGCCCAGGAGGAGACTGGCAGAATCAAGGCTGCCAATCTGCACCATCGGCCTCTCTGATCACCACCAACACTCACTCACGCACTACATTCACACAGGCTTCCTGGCCTTTCCCTGACGGTCTCCCATCCAAGCCCTGACCAGGCCCTGCCCTGCTTATCTTCCGAGGTCTTCTGGGATCGGGCAGAGCAAAGGCAGTATGGCCTTGAAGTTACCAGCACAGATTTTTCAGCTACACTACACCTCAATTTTAAACTCTAGGGCTTGAGCAGGCTATTGTGTTTTATTTTAGCTATTTTAGTCAACAACCAGTGATGTCATGGTAAATTATAATGTGTAATAATACATGTAGAACTGAGCAGCACATTTCAAACTATTAATCTGAAAATGTGACAAAATACAGTGCACTGGGATCTGGGGAGATTATATCACATGAATTTGGTACTTTACTAATAACCCACATGATTGTAAGAAATATAGACAATTTGAAAAGAGAAAATTAGGGTGTAACAATGCAAAAAAACAAACAACACACCTCTTTTCTGTATTTGTCTTTTTAGGCTATTGTTTTTGTGGTGCAATGATAGATCTGGGTGCTTATGACTTATGCATATGCTGTGTGTGATGATTAAATACATATATGGGTCTCACCTCTCCGTCTCTTGTCCACGGTCGTCCATTTTGGGGATATTTGACCTGCGTCTGCCTCTTCTTCTGGCCTCCGTCAGCAAACTTACACAGCAGCGGCTCTGCAGGGGCTGCCCGCAACACAAGGACAAACACAGAAGGATTCATCACATTAACGGCTTAAAATGTGCCACTTCATGTGTTCGGAGCTACGTGTTTAAAGAGATAAGATGTTAAAATGCCGCGTTGCGCATAACTTCGATGGAAAGCACACTCTCTTCCATTTATCTGCGGTTAAAATCTGTCACGAAAAAGCTATCTTACCATCATCAGAGCCAGGAAAACAATGCCACTGGCGAGTCATCAAAGAACTTCAGGTTCAGTTAGAATGGGAGGGGGGGGTTCCTACGCTAAATAAGTCAGCTTGACCTGAGGCTGTCAGTGTGATTGCAAAGACAACAGCTTCTCTGGACTTGGGGAAAGAGAAAACCTTGATTACAAATTGGATTAGATGACCGTGGCCTTCCGCACAAAGTTGAACAAACCCGGGCTTAGACCTGAACAACAGCAATCCCAAATGCCACAGGCTGCGGGTGGAAACAGGAAGAAGACGGATTACGCCTTGAAGGGAAAAAAAAAAGTTCTTATTGTGCGTTGGTTTATTGGGTTTAATAGCATATCAGTACAATTTGTTCAAGAGCAGGGGAGCGTGAATAATGCCCTTTATTCTTGGGAAACGCTTAAGCATCTGCCCGAGTCAACAAACAAAATCGGAAATATTGTTATCCAAACATGAGCCAGACCCAGAGCAGAGATAAGATGTTTGTGGATGGATTATGGAGTCAGACGGTCGACAGTCAGAAGTGATCTCTCCAACTCAAATGCAAAAGATCGGAATGAATGAAAAATATTGCTCTTAGACTGTATTATTTCCATTTTCCCCATCGGTTTTATACCAAAAGCGAAATACAACTGCGTTTACAGCGCACATATCACGGATGGCACGATGAAGCTGCTTGCAAATAAAGGAAGAGCATCTGACGTAGCAAGCTGCACCTGGTTCATTGTGGCATCCTCAAACAGGAATTGGAGCAGGATTAAAAAAAGCACTACATAGCTGCTTTTTATTGTGGGGAATAGTTTTAGGCCTATATCATTTCAGTCCTCGCATCGTCTTCAACTATGGCATTGCACAGAAAAGAAACACAAAGTCAAATACAGTAGTTACAGCTAAGACACAAAGATACTGCTACAAAACCAATCTTAATAGAAAAGATTGGTTTTGTAGCAGTTCATTTCCGATTCTTATTTATTGATACGGCGCCACTTTGAGACAAAAAGGCTATTAAGAGAAACCAGGTGGTGAAGTGGAAGACCATCTTGAGCGTTGACTTGTAATTACAGACTGAAAGACAGTGTCAACAAGAGATCTATTCAGCTCAAGTTCTCTTCTTATGCACTTGACCCTGATATTGGTGCGGCTCCTCATGTTATGAAAGACCTCTTACAAGCTCCTTTAATAGCTGTACTAAATGTTTCATAAAAGAGAGGACTAATTACCTGTATCCTATTTCACCGCAGCAAAAAGAATCAAGAGTGAGGGAAAAACAAGAGCAAAGCAGGCGGCGGTTTCACAGCAGCGCGAGTCAACTACGATACGATACACGTATTGTCAAGTACTCCGTAACGATACATTACCGATTGAGAATGAGGAGTTGTCCTCATGGTACAGAGCCCCGCCCCCCTGCGCCCTTTTGGAAGATTGGTTACGTGTGTTCTTAACTCGGTGTCGGTAGTAGAGGAGGTTCTTACGCAGTTTTACCACGCCTGGACGTCACTGCTGCGTTAAAAACTGCTCCAGTACCTCTCACAATACTTTTGGAAAACTTGGTTGGCTGCAAATAGAAGCTAGAATAGAATAGCTTTCGTGCCATGGCACATCTCAGAATTCACGTGGAGAGGGTGATTGGTGTTGTGCGCAACCAATTGTAGCTGTGCCCAACTACCATGCATATGTCTGTTCATTAAAAAGCAAGACAAATACTTTGAGAACTGTATCCTCATACACACTCATTGCTGACCTTCTTTCTAAAAATGCAGTAGTTATGGCTGTACGTGTTTTTTTCTGCTGTCTTTTTCTTGCCAGGGGTTGCCATGGCAGACCAGACACAGGGTGTTTTGGCAGATTTTTACACTGATTGTCCTTCCAGTCACAGTCACATTACCGTGACTAGAGTGGTCAATGGGGTTAGGACAGAAGCAGGGCTTGAATTGGCAGCTTTTTGATTCCCCCGATCAATATGTTGCACTGTACTGTAGCGCCTTATGATGATTTCTGGCCACAATCGTTCAGTTGTTGATACACGTGCGAAGTTTGGTCCAGACACAAACCGGGTTTTGGGCACCACTACCCGCCACATGCATGCAATTTATATTCTCGAGCTAACTGAAGCTATAGTCCTTTGCAAATGACAGTCCAGGCTTTTTACAGCTGGGTAACCTCCTGAGTGAAGCGTCTGAATGGGTTTGTCAATGTGTGCGGTCCATCAAAAAACATTCTGTTCCCTGAGTATTGATTAGAGTTGCATTATGTTTGTATGATGGGATAATCTGAGTGCATCATCACAAAGGTCATTCAAGTTCAAATACACTTTATTTATTTGACTCTGTATTTACTTCAATTATTCAAATGTTACTAGTCTGAGTGTGTGCGACGTCCAGAAAAGTAAATGATAATTCTGATGAGGACTTGTGCAGTATCAATTTTTCTTTTTTTTTCTTTTACACATTGGCAAAAGTGGAAAAATAGTTAAATTAAATAACGAAACAGCATTTTGCCATTAGATATATCATTGACATCTTAGTTACATAACAAAAATAACTCCTTGACTGTGACCGATTACAACAGAGGCGCTACGGACACGACAGCATACTGTATATTCAGGGGGGGGAACCAGACCGGCAACCCATCCAGCTCCTTACTTTACCTCAGCTTGCCTCATCCTTCATTCAGTGTTTCATTTTTAAACCACGACCCCAGAAGTCATCCTTCCGGCAAAGAGCAAATAACTCAACTTCGAGCTAATCTTTGGCTGCTAATTGTTTTTCGTCGGTTAACGTCGAACAGCTCATCTCCAGCTCTGCACCGAAGATGAAGCTCCAGTGACATTGCCCCTAACCATTTTTTGCTTGAAACCAGTCCAAACCCGCTCTGCCCAGTGCACAAACGTGATACATCTACAATTATAAATCATCTAACAGCAGCTTTACTTTAAGATTGACGCTTTGTGTGTGTGTGTGAATGTGCAGATTATTAACACAGTCAAATCTCCCTGGGTGTTTCTCTTTTGTACGACGATGCTCCATGCCTGGATTGCCTTGTGTTTAATCCTATTACTTTATTCTAATCTGACATGCTAGATTACCACGACGGTTTGCATTTTATGTTTCAGACACAAAACGCAGACACACAAACCTTTTAGAATAAGCCTGTGTCATGCCTAACAATGCGACGGCAGCGTTTTACCTCTTTTTTTCCTCCCCCTTTCCGCTTCGTACAGTGCGCGGAGAAAAGTAAAGAAACCCCTTCCTGTCAATAATCACCTTTGGAGGCATGGGATGTCTTTCATTGCGGCCGTAATTACTCAATATTGAAAAATGAGCAATGGATGCCAGGGATTCGGTGGGCCATGAGTGGTGGAAACGTAGCCACTGGCAATTAATAAATCATCTTAATATGAGCTGCAATAAAAAGAATATATTAGACATTGTATGAAAGCATTCTACCTACTGGCCCGTTAAATCCATTAATCTCTTTAACTCAGACATTATTTGTGGCATATTTCACAAAGACCAATGGGGAACAAAGCGGTTTGGCTCAAAATATGCAAAATACCTTTCACTTACAGCCCACATTAACAAATTGACACTATTATTACATTCTTATCATTATACATATTATGCCTTGAGGGGACCCATTTGAGATATCATGCATGTCAACGCCGCCTGAATTCTTAATGGACTTGACAAGACTCACATATTAAAAGATGCTGAACCTGATTTTTCACCAGCGAAATGGCATCTGTTTTGTCCTCGTTCGGCACATCGAAAACCCAGTGGTTTGTGGAGAAACGGCCGCGTCGTTATTGACCGTGAGCTTGCAGGCTAGTTTTTGTTAGCCTGGCCCCGGAAGTTGTGAAATGCGCTTACAGAGTCATCCCTGTGAAGAATTGGGATGTGTCAAGAATGTTAGGGTTTAGTTTGGACGACCACTAGGCTCCCTCTTTCATTGCTGTGAACGAAACAAAGCAAAATTCAGGTAAGGGGCCTTTAATGGGCTTTTCTACAGGTTTATATAAAGATCTTAGAGGCACTGAGTGAGCCGGGCCTACAGCAGCAGAGAGAGGACCCTCATTTGATTCATTATTTGGCTTCCGCGCGGCGTCCTATCAGGGTCCACACAAGAGGCCTTTAAAATGAGAAGGACGTTTTTAATTGTGATTTTGACCCGCGCTTCCCCTTCCTCTTGTGACGGTCTCAAACGGGCTGATGAATCACAGTAAAGCAATTAGCGGCTGTCCCATTGATCTTTTGGTGAATAAACTTTATCTGAACCAACAATAGATCCTTTTGCGAACAATGAATCATCAGTCTATCCCCTGCAACAACAAACTTCGTGTCCTCACTGCCGCTGTGAAGCTCTCCTTTGCTCTGTTTAGATTGGAATGAAACTTGTCATCACTACAACAGAAAGAAACAAAACATAAATCCATCCGTATTAAGAGTAAATACATTTGCAATGGATTGAGCTAGGGCTGCAATTAACGATTATTTTGGTAATCCATTCATTGATTCATCGGTTGCAAAAGGGGTATGGAAATTGTATTTTTCAAAAACTTTATGACGCATGAAGCTATTGTGATCGCTTTTGAGGACGTCATGACTGAGTGAACTTAAATGTCTGTGGGAAGCTCTTAGTACAAGTTTCACAATAATGTTTTCTTTTGTTTATGGAAAGTCCCACTGTGATTAAGAATCTCTTTTTCAGGGGAGTCATTGACCCATATGTGAACATGCTATTCCTCATTTGACACCTCAGAACCTCTAGATTTCAGTCTAGGATGGTGAAAGTGAGAGTCACTTTATATGTATTTCCAAAGTGGTTTTGCAGTAGGATCTGACAGCCATCAGTGTGAGGCTCATTCTGCTCTTATTAGGTAATGGTCAGGAGCAGTCACAGTGTTGCCACAGTTACTAGGGATGGTCCGATATATATATTCTGCCGATATTAAAATCAACATTTCAGATCCATAGCAAAACCCACTCACATGGAGTTCCTAAATTCAATATTGGAAAAAATTATAATACAATTATGACTTTGGCTGGCTACAGTGGTTCACTCAGATTTCTTTAGAGAATATGATGGTTATTAGAAAAAGATTGTCAAATACAATTGTAGAGTGAAATGCCACTTTTGACTAAATATTTACATAAGTCTATCAGAAAAATGTACTTTTATGCTAAGTACTGGAAAAAATATTGGTGGGGAATTTTTCCATATCGGACCGATATATATGCGGCACCGGTACATCGGACAGTTACCTTGAAAAACTAATGCGATTTCTGATTACTCCTTTAAAAAGTTAGTTATCTAATTACTTGATTTTTAAAAGTAACTAAGTTAGATTACAAGTTACTCATTAGTTACATTCAGCAGCTGCCGAAAAGCTCCATCAGCAATAACATCAACAATTGTGTGGGGAGATGTCCTTGCTCCCGAGACGCGAGTAGAAAGCAAATCATTTTAACATTACAGGAGGAGCCATAAGGGACTGGTGCAATGTGATGTGGGGGCAGCTTGGACTGCTGCCCCCGTGACCCGGCAACGGATAAGCGGAAGAAAATGGATGGATGGACATTACAAGGACGGGGCCTTTCTGTGTGGAGTTTGTATGTTTTCCTCGTGTCTGTGAGGTTTCCTCCGGGTGCTCCGGTTTCCTCTACCACCAAAAACATGTACAATAGGCCAGGATAGTCTGGGTGAGTGAATGGTGGTGATCGGAGGGTCTGTTGGCACATGATGTGTGCAGCCACACCTCTGTCAGTCTGCCTCAAGGGGCAGCTGGTTACCACTGGAGTGAATGCAAAATCATCTCACGTAAAGTGCTTTGTGACTGTGTCTGTGAAAGGAGCTATATAAATAAAGCTCTTCTTCTTCTTTTACAAAAATAGTAACTGGACAGTGACTTGGATAAGTAACTTAAATCTGATTACTGGTTCGGGAATAGTAATGCGTTAGATTACTCGTTACTGAAAAAAGTGGTCATATTAGAGCAACTAACTAAGTAACTCGTTACTGGCATGACTGGTCAGGAGATTCATCTCATATTGTATGTGCCAGATACCTGATAATTGTTTTTCAATCAAAAATCATCTTGATATAATTCTTGCTCTGTCTGAGTCTGTGCATATCCACGAAATGATTAATCATTAAGTAAAATAGTTGACAAACTATTTCAGTAAAGCCAAAGATTGAGCAGAAACAGAAAGCATGCGGCCATTCCATGTAAAGTTTGGGGTTAATCTTCCAGCTGACGTTACATTTGTTAAGTACTGCGGGATCAAGAATCGGAGACAGGTCCCAAGGCGCTGCTTAGTTCACCCACTGCTTTTGACAGGTTTCCCCAGTGGCATTAGCTGTCAAATAAAGAGTGGAAAACAGCCTAGTATGGGGAAAATAAGCATCTGACTTATGGCCATTTTGCTCATGTGTAAACACTACTATCCTCGTTTCAAACACATCTTCATTGAGCCTTTAAACACGTAAACAGCACCCACACTTGCAGTTAGACTATTGCTATAGAAATGGAGACTTGTTAGTTCCACAGTACAAGGGGCTTTTCTACAAGAACGGAATGAAACAAGACAGAAGCGATTAGAGGACAATAGCTATGTGAGGTTTGGACTTACAAAAGTGTTTGTAAGCTCTCTTTACATTTGAGACTGACAATGGGTGTATATACTGCTTTAAATTCTTCATTAGCTTGTCACCACAATGAGAACTGAATGTGAAGAGTTGTTTCCTTTTGTTGGAAGGTAGAACCAACTCAATATTCTGCAGATGCAAAAGGGCAACATGGAAGAAGTGAGAAAACAGTGGCAGATGTTGACAAAAAAAAAGACACGGACACCGCTGCGTGAAGGTGTTTCGGTGGAAAATAGCGATTTGAATTGGATTCGTCGGTGTTGAGATTGTGGACACAGGTAGCCAGGCGCGAGGAGACCGGCGTGGAGCGCACACTGTTCGCACTCATCGTAGCAGTGGGACTTCGCAGGCCACAGCGCGGACACATAAACTGTTAAAACACCAGTGGAGGAAGCAAATAGCGTCGCCGTCTCTGCGATGGAGAGGCATAGGGAAGGTGGAATGCACAGGGAGAAAGGTCCGGAGGCTAAATGATCAGATAAATGCTGCATGTTGGATGAATACGTTGGGAAAATGCTATATTTCAAATTTAATTGAGCAGGGTAATAGTGACTATTGGAAAAAAAAATATTGAGCGGATTGATCAAAATGTATCTTTAGTGGTCGTACATATGAAGAAAACATGTATGGGAAGTTGGGTATTTTATGCATACTCAGAAAAAAATAATATTTGTTTCAAGATGCGCAATATGTAAACTGTTAATCAGGGACATGTGGCTAGTTTGTAGTTGAAATTGCCAGTGACAATAAATGGCTTCACGCAACCACTAACCATGAGTGAAATAAAGGTTTTTGTGTTATCATTCAAGTTTACATACCCTGACACTTTGCTAGGGCATGCAGACTACAGAGCACAACTGTATATTATATAATATTTTGTTTAGTTTTTGAATAAGCTAGTCATTAGTGAATAAATCTGTAACAACTAAATAGATCTTGTTTTTTGGGGTTCAAAAGTCAATAAATCAGGCTAGGAATGAACAAACCTTCAAAAATATTGTTAAGTACACAATAGGGGCTACTAAAGTGGAGATGAAAAATGTTACAATTTCCCATAGTTCTTTAGAAGCTTGACAAAAGTCAGTTGGACCGAAACATTGCTGAAATAAAACTTCATTAGAGTGGGACGGTGTGCGGGATTTTTTTCTTTCAAGAATACAGTAGTTGCTTGGTCTTCAACGCACCCGTCGTTCCTGTAGGTGGGCCGAGTCTTCCCTGTTCCATAGTTCTATTCACCTTATTCGGACACGCCCACTTTTGTTGTTTAAGCATTTCCTGTTTGTCTTAGCACTTCCTGTGAGCTGAAATTCCATTGTTGTCAATGCAAGAGAGTGAAGAAAATAAAATGGGAATGCACAAAAAACAACAACTTTTTGTGGCTCATGTTTAGTTTCAGTGGAAGGACGACATGAACAAAGTGGAATAATATTATTTTTAAAGCAATTTTACCACTTACTTTGTGTTGTCAGTCTAACTGGCTATAATTGTCTGTGAGGAACTCTAAAGGACCAAAGCTGGTGGCTATATTTACACAGTTTGTTGTAAATGTAATAACAGAAATCAAAACCAACATCAGCTCGAGTCAGACCTGCAGTTTGACCATAAATACAAGATGGCTGCCCCCAGTACAAGTTCCTGAATAAGGTGAATAGAGAAATGTTGATCCATTCCAATAATAACACTCCTTATTGTAAAGATTAGGCCATCTATTTGTTTCCAGGTGAAGGTTTATATGCTAACAGAGCAAACTGGCTTAAAACCTGAAAGAAATGAAATAATGTTGTCCCTGCCGTGTCTCCTCTCTTTTCCCACTTCAGCGATTGCATCTTTTACGACCGACACATTATGGTCATTTGTCCTGCTCCTAAAGGGCTCGGGGATAGAAAAAGTGAAACTTGAGCTGCAGTGACACTAGACAAAGTGCACTGGTGACGCCACACTGTGCTCACTAAGCCTCGGTTGCTCTTTAGCCATATATTATAGAAAGGTCAAGGGAGTGGAGGCTGTGGATACACTCCCTGGATCAAGGTGGCAGAGGAATTATTTGTATAAAAACTAGACTGGCGATAGTCTACTCAATGCTTTGTTATTAAGAGAGAACACCAGGCACTGCACCAAATAATGATGCAAGGTCATGAAGGGAAAAATATGCAGTTTCCAAATTAATAGCTTTAATGGGTTTCCCCCCTTCTTGTATAATTTAGGGGAGCCTGGATTTAGCACTCACTGTAAATTTGATAATCTAATCTGAAGGCAATGCCTTCCATCCAGGCCATGGCCAACCAAATATCATCGCTCGGTCTGCGCTTTGATAGGAGCTTTTGCAATCTAGGCAGCGTCTTTGTGACTATAGGATCACACAATGATAATCTCCCCCCAAAGGGAACTCTGGAAAAGGAAGAAAAAAAGATGACACTAGGAAGAAAATGAAACACGAAATCCATCTAAAACGTCAGTGTTGATTCCCCCAAGTGTAAAATTGCAGTGGTGGTATGCCTGTTTGTTTACCTTGATAGGAGCTGAGTAAACTTGAATGCAAAAATATCATCCCTTGACGAAATGTGACACAGAGATAGCGATTCTGTGGCAAATGAGCTCTTTATGCGTAGATAGGGAGGGCTTCCTACTGGCACCGACTCCGCGCTTCACAACGGGGAGCCAGGACATTATCGAACAAGCAGCACTGAGCGGCAGAATTACAGCCCATAGTAAAACACACTGCGAGCATTTTATTTACACCTGACTGGACGGCTGGATCTGCAAGACAGCGCCTCGCGAAGTATCAGTTACAGGACGCAGCGAGTCACTCAAAGTAGTACTTTCCTGTGTGCAAACACTGCAGCGATATGAAGGTATTGGTTCATTTTAAGAGCCATCTGTTCTGTTAATTGCATCTCTCTCATTGGTCTCTGCTTGTCGTCTCTTATTTCCTGTTGACATTAGGTTAGTTTAGCCTCAACTGTGGACCTTGGGTAAAGTATTCCCTGCACATTGCACAGACAGATCTCAATAGATATTTATACTATACTGTACTACACACATTTTCCATTATCATACTGGACAGTTCAGTTCAGTTTAAACTTTATTCAGACATTTTAAGGCATTAGAAAGGAATAAAAAATATATTTATATGAATGTCTGAAAGGGAGTAAGCAGAAGCCAAAGCTTATTACATATTACGTATTCACAGTACAATATTTCCACCAAAAAAGGGGTGCAAAAAGATAATCAGTCATCATTATTCAGCCATAATCAGCATCCCATGTCAATATAGGATTTTATCATATTTTCTTTGATTTATAAAACTGAATAATGCAAACCTAACCCAAAGTAAAAACGCATCACCCTTTTCAAGTTTTTAATACAGCAACATTATAGCATTGTAGTATTGTGACGATATGTGGCAGCACAGTGGCAGAGTGGTGCCTCACCGCAGAAGAAGGTCCCGGGCTCGATTCCCAGACTTTGGGACCTTTCTGTGTGGAGTTTGCATGTTTCTCCCCATGTCTTGCCTCTCCTGTTTCCTCCATCACCCCACAACAGGCACAAAAGGTTAAATCCTCAAATTACGTCATTAGCCTGGCTCCACATCTGGAGATGGGACCCCGAGCGCAGCACTGTTGCTGCCCACTGCTCCTGACGGGTCCCAGCGGCATCGAAGGGTGGGTCAAACGCAGAGTCAAATCTCAGATAGTTCAACTAAAACAACAATTGCAAATATACAGTGTAATACTGTATACCAGACTGTATACCATCCTCCTGAATATACAGTATTTCATATTAAACAAATCAGCAGTTTTTCCACTCAATATCTTTCATACTTCAAGTCGATGTCCAATCTACTGTTTGTAACCTATTTCTCTGAAAGGAGCCACGAGGAGAGGCAGAAGTCACCACACTGTCAATCAATGGGCTCCCCCTTAACAAGAGCTGATGGAGGCCCTGGTCATGTGATCAATGCACACATTAATCTCACAGCTAGAGGGTGAATTATTGCCGTTTCCTGCCAATACATCAGAGCGAACGGACAGACCAATCAGGGAAACCCGAGAGCCACCAGCGCCCCACCGAGAGATAACATTTTTACAGCATATTTCTCACATTTGTACCAATTTCGATAGTGACCGTTGTTGTCCTACGCGTAGAGGTGTGAGAGCATCAGCCAGAACATCATGGGCACAGAAAGACGGGGGGGGATACATCAGCGGGGTTTGACGTCAATATGACCTGACACGCCTTTTTACAGTGAGATCAGTCACAGTGGACAAGACTCTGGCAACTGAGACACACCATATATCTGTACCAATAAAGAGGTCACCCACTTGGAGAGGAGAGGCCAAAAATATGTCTTGTTTGGTACTTCTGTTATTCCGGTAATGTGGGAGCTTTTTATCTGCTCCGTTTAGACATTTAAACACCTCACTTTAATCTGCACAGTAAGCAGTTTTTTAAAAGCACAGTAATTGAGCCTGAATCTATTACTTCCCAAATTTGAAAGCAGCTATTGACTTATTTATTTTGTAATAATGTTAAATGATGTTTGGCGATGCTAAATGTGCTTTTATCCATTGTTTTTATTCTGCAGCTAATGAAGCTATATTTTGTTCTTTCTGTGTAGGTTCTCAGTCGTACAGGAGTTGTCCATCGTAGGCAAAGACTCTTCAGTCTTCATCTGTACTCTGTAGTTGAAGTGTAGGACGATTCGATCTTAGTTTAGATCGTCATCAGCTTAATAACAACTTGAGCACGTTCGTGTAGTAGAGTAAACCAGAAGGAGGAGTTAACCTCTAAGTCCCTCTTCTCTTGGAACTAAAGGTATTAAAACATCTTAGCCTATTCATACTTAATATGGCTCGTTACCTCTGTATTGTCTCACCCTGGGCTAAGTTCTAAGGCTGTTGACACTTCCCTATGCCCCTGCTAATGAATACATTAAGACAAAAACTAGTTCACCCTAAAGTAGGTAGTTTATTCAATTCATTGCAAAGAAGAGGAATGCAAAGAACATTACATTGGAGAGACAAAACAATTACTGAAAACAAGGCTTGGTCAACACAGAGGGAATTTGAGTGGTAGCGGCCCTCAGTCGGCTGTGCACCTCCACCTCAAAGCCACCAAACACTCATTTGAGGACCGTGAGGTTAAGGTTTTATCGAAAGAAAGTGGATGGTTTGAGAGAGGTGTCAAAGACATCATATCTGTTAAAGA
>OMNZ01001033.1:1697-26788 GCA_900303255.1 Lesueurigobius sanzi | reverse complement strand
GATGGCGCAAATTGGCAGCCTCGCTTCTGTCAGTCTACCCCTGGGCAGCTGTGGCTACAATAGTAGCTTACCACCAAGTATGGAGTGAATAATGCCATGTAAAGCGTCTTTGAGTGTCCAGAAAACGCTATATAAAACCAATGCATTATTATTATTATTAGCTCAGCGGCAGTACTTCGCAGCTCCTCCAGAGTCATCTTGGGGCACTTGGTTGCATTTCTGACCAGTGCTCTCCTTGTTTGATCTGTTAGTTTAGGTGGACGGCTGTGTCTTGGTAAGTTCGCAGTGGTGCCATACTCTTTCCATTTCCAAATGCTGGATTGAACAGTACTCCGTGAGATGTTCAAATCTTGGGAAATCATTGTATAACTTAACACGGCTTTAAAATTTATCACAACTTTATCCCTGACCTCTCTGGTGTGCTCTTTGGCCTTCATGATGTTGTTTAGTGACCAATACACTCTGACCATAGCTCTGAGGCCCTCACAGAACAGCTGTAATTAAACTGAGAGTAGATCACACACAGGTGGCCTCTATTTAATCATTAGGGCGAGGTGTGAACATTCAGCAGTCATTAGGAATGTTTTAAAGGCAATTTAATACACTCAGAAAAAGTATGAATACTTGTGCACACCCCACTTTTCACTTTTCTATTTATAAAATAATAACAAAATCATGTATCATTTTGCTTTCACTTCACAGTTGTCTGTTACTTGTGTGTGGACTTTGTTTATGTTTGTTGTTTGACAAAATGTGCAAAAGTTCAAGGTGTATTAGTACTTTCGAGAGGCACTGTATAACAAAAATAATACAAATCTCTTTATGAATAAAAAAAATACTTTACTGTTTGCCACTTTGTTTGTAATCAATAGATAAATACTAATGACTCTTAGGCAGTTTTTAAATAATGGCTCAAGACAAATAATGTATACAATGCTTTGTGTACTTTACTCACGTGAAGTCACACAGGTATTTTGCTAATAACTTTGGGCTTTTATTTTATATTTTTGTACAAAACAACACAAATATATAAATAATTGAGAACAATAAATAAATACAATTTCACTGCTGTGACTGTTGGTGTCCAGCACCTCACATACTTAGATTATGAATGGATTTTTTTTTACAGTATGCAGTGCAACTCTTTTATTAATAAAACGTAAAACGTCTCGTAAAATATTTACATAACAAAAGTTTCTATAAATATACACATCTCAAACATACATTCTCGTTCAAAAAGCTTTGTTGTTTTGGGGTAAAGCACACACCTTGCCTGTGTAATTGGTGGAGGCCGTACAGTATCACTGCCAGACTTCGTCAGGACACCAGTGAAGATGAATGAATAATGGACAATTCAAAAGTTCTCAGTGAAGCTTGTCAATCATTATGTATATCAAAGGCATTTCTTAATGAGATATTACATATGACACATCTGCAGAAGCTTAATCTGAAAACGTTGTGTACCAACGCTGACATTTGTACAAGTCTTATGAAAGTTGCTTTGGTTATCTACAATTAGTTGTTCAAACAACAGAAGTGCATAAGGCACTATTATGTAACATACCATTGCATCCTATTCAAAGTCTCATCTTGTAAATAATGGTGATCCTGTTATTTTACATTCACAGTCATTAGCGTTCAGCAGCCAGCCTTTCAATAATAAAACATCTAATGCCCTCAGGCAATAGGTGATAAAACTATCTTAGCGTCTCCAGCTTGATCTCCAATATTGTTTTTTACGGGGCTTCCTGGTCCATTGGCTTGTATGACTTTGTAGGGGTCATCATCACGAGATTGGATGGTCTCTTTTGACACTGCACCAGTCTGGTCCCTGTTTGGTTGTTCTGGTTCCATGGGGGGTTTTGAAGGATTAAGATGCGTTTCAGATCGGAATGGATCTGAGGGGTTAACCTCCTCACTTCTCTTTTGTCTTTTTAACATCCGCTCTAGTAACTTGTGCCGTACTTCAGCTGGGTTTTCTGAAGATTCTCGCATGGCAATGCTGATCTCTACCCCTTGCAATTTCAAGAGCCGAGCTGCGCTTGTAGAGTAAAAGACCTCATTTTTATTGGGCCAGTCCAGCCACAGCCGCTGGAAAAGACAGTCCTCTGTGTCCCTTTGTCTCTGTAAAGAAGCAAGAGGCCAGGTACGTGTAGTTAGAAAATGAATGCAACTCGATACAGATTTCATTTAACATGTATCATAAAGACTCACTGAATTAAACAGCTCTCCCTTTTGGTCCATGCACAGAAACCTTTTTCTTCTCAAATCAAATATTGACACAAAGTTGCTGGAATGAGTTTTTACTGGCAGAATAACTGTAAAATAAATGTAAATCCAAGATGATGCATTTTAGAAACATTATAAGATAGTAAAGTAACAACAGCATTTACATTTGCCCTATTATTTAAAGAAAAAAAGTTTCTATTGCAGATTGTGGACTTACCTAAGAAGTCTGGCCACTTGCTGCTTTTCTGAGATGCCCTCCGTTCAGTGTGACTCAGAGCAAAGCTGGGGTGAGTCTGTGCTGGATTATTGAGGGTGGTCTGTAGATCCCGGTTGTGTTGCCAGGGTTTACTATCCACCATTACAGACACATGTACAGCAATCAGCACGAAGGATAAAAATGCTAGTGGCATGATCAATGGGACACTGTGCTCTCCGTTCACTGCACTATGCGCAGACCAGTGTGTGGCTTGCCTCTGGAGGAGGAGAAAGTCCAACCACTCTATTTAAATAGAGGGTCAATAAACTAGCTAACTCATTGACCAAATGGTGGTTAAGGATTCCCAGAGGCTCAAGAATCCATTCAACATGGACAGACACAGATTTGGGCAGATGCAAATCTGTGTCTGTCCATTACTTGCCTAGACAAGGATAGGAACAGTTTTAATCTGATTGACTTATGAGTATTTTTTTTTTTTTTTTTTAAATAATAATAATGTTCACACAACACATTGTATGTGCTGTGACGAGTTTCCTTTGACTCATACCTGCTTATATTTAACTGTACACACTTGCACAACTTTTCACTTCCTTTCTACAGCGTACTGGTCACGAATGGATGGGTTTCGGTCACATTTTGAGGACATTTGACCAAGATATTTGTGATATTTTTTCATGACTTTGATCCCATGGATGTGGAAGTAAATGCAAAACAGATTTTGGAGAAATAATGAGTTGTATATTTTTGAAGGTTGAAGTGTAACCTATAAGGAACAAGTTTCAAATGAATAGATATTTTTGACAATTTGCCAATTTGAAGCCAATTTATGTCAACTCCGTCAGACACACTTAGGAGCATATCATTTTTAGAAATCTAGTCCAACAATAATGTTATGATATAAACTACAAAGTGTTAGGCAAAGTATTAGGCTTTTAGTTAATGTAATTATATTCAAAATGTCAACACACTTTTGAATTTTATACCACTCTGAAAACTGTTAACTGTATTCTTACACTATTCTTAGTTTTAATATTGGAAAAACAATTCCTTAAATAATGAAGACATGAGAGAATATCAGTTAAGCTGTTCTTTATTACCTAAAGAACAAAAACTCTAACACACAATATTTTTCTTCAAAAATGAACAAAACCTTACATTAAAGGTACATTTGAATGAGCTGACTAAACTGACAGTTGACAAATGTGTCTATTTACTTCCAATTCACAATAAAATGATTTTCTACTTTTGTCTTGTCATACTGCTGACTGATCATCAACTCTGCTAGATTGTGTCTGGCGGAGATGATGATTGACGGAGTTGACAAAAGTACATATTTTTTGTTACTACAAAATGTGCTGTTCACAGCAGCTAACTGGCTTTCTCACAGATGGACTTACCTTAAATATGCGGCACAGTGGCTGAGGGTTCTTGCCTCACAGCAAGAAGGTCCCAGGTTCGATTCCCAGGCTGTGAGGGCCTTTCTGTGTGGAGTTTGTATGTTTCTCCCTGTGTCTGGATAGGTTTTCTCCAGGTGCTCCGGTTTCCCCCATCAACCCAAAACATGCACAATAGGTTAATCCTCTAGCCAGGTGATTCTGACCATGTGCTTGGCTCCACATCTGGAGATGGGTCTCCACCTTAACCTTCTTGAGCCCTCATAGGGGACATTTGTCTCTGCATTTGACCCATCCTTCGATGCCGCTGGAGAAACCCGTCAGGAGCAGTGGGCAGCTACAGTGCACAGCGCTCCAGATGAGGAGCCAGGTTAATGGTCAGAATCACCTTGTGCATGCTTTGGAGTTATTTTTTATTTTTTCCTGTGCCATTTCTTCAGTGAATACTAGTAGTTATTAGCCTAAATGTACAAATTATCATGCAGTATAAGACCACTGTCATACTTGAGAGAAGGGCGAGAATACCCATAAAAGCTAATTTTGTGTTTGTTGTGGAGGCTTGGTGTATTTTTAACAGCAAAATAATCGACTTTGTTTTTACAAAAAGTCTTTTATTATCATCTCAGGAATACAGTTGACTGCTGTGCACAGCACATACGTACAAAAATAAAAGGAAAACCATTTGTAATATAGTATTTTTCTCACTCAATATCATATTTTTCAGAAATAAATGATTGGAGAAATCTGTTTTAAAGTAATTTACAATCATTTCTATAATCTGAACTAAGGCAGAAGGTGAGGTATATGTTAAAAAGAGGAAAGACTCTCCCTCATTGCAGGAATAGAAAACCGAAAAACAAAGGCTGCCGGAGCTCAGGGCACACACATACAGAATTCTCAATACCATCGTTTTCCTGCAAACACCACTTTCTAAAACCAACTGTGCTCATTTTCAAAACAAAAGATGGTGTTGAACATCATAGAGAACCATATCATTATTAATTACGGTGTGAATGTGCATTTAGATATGCTGATTCTTGTGTCAGCCATAAAGTCATTCCAGAGAAGCCATTGCAAATACATCTGCTCATGCTACAGCCCGACTTGAATATAACCGAGGTGACATAATATTGCCTTTTATCACACAAGAATGTGTCCAAACTAATAAAATAAACCCTTTCAAAGCAACTTGACAAGTGAGATCATTCTTTGATCAGTGGCAACACTAAAAATAGATTGAAAAAGAATCTTCAAAAATAGTGAAACATTGCACATGCCATCAAGAGAATAGTTGCTTTCTGAGATCACAGTATTCAGTCTACCAGCCTAGTTTATTTGGAAGCATTTGATTTTTTTTTTACCTGACCATTTGCTACATTTACACCAAGTCTTTTAACCCCATCAGAGCCTTGTGTTCCTCTTTTCTACAAAGAACACATTACATCAGCTTGTACAGTCGGACAAAGCCCTGTTCTTTGGGCTCCAAAGAAATTCACAAAATATTGTCTATTTTTGTATGAAACAAAATGACACAAGTGCAAAACACAAGTAACATTCATGCTCATTTGAAACATAATGAACAATTGTCTGGATGTACAAGTTGGAACCTCAAGTGTGCAGAAATTATTGTTCAAAAACGTTTTGTGTGTTACAACAACCGTAAAGAGGTAAAAAATATGTACCACTTTATATTAGCTTCATTTTATGTGCATGTTATTACACTGACCTCCGTGGCCAAATTGAACACATGATAAGTAGCAAAAAACATCTTCACAAAGTGCAAAGTGTGACTTTCATTGCACATTATGAAACAGTCAATACATAATGACCCTTTATAGTCGAGACAAACAAATGAAATAGGCTTATGTCAAAAGCAAACGGACAAACTACTCTATGAACCTCTTTGCCGCAACGCTCCACTCCTCTTCATCATTGCCTTGCCCCTGAAAGCAGTATTCAAGTATGATATGCCGCATTCATAGAATCTATTGCTGTCTTCATTACCCGT
The DNA here is from genome assembly GCA_900303255.1 of Lesueurigobius sanzi. Taxonomy (NCBI): domain Eukaryota; kingdom Metazoa; phylum Chordata; class Actinopteri; order Gobiiformes; family Gobiidae; genus Lesueurigobius; species Lesueurigobius sanzi. The sequence goes on along the minus strand of OMNZ01001033.1, from coordinate 20,940 downwards.
TTAAATTAGACTCACAAATATGCCCAAGTATCTGGCAAATGGGGCAACCCTACTTGCAATGATGGTATTGAGATTTACCAATAACCATAAAAAAAATCTAATGTGTCCTAAAATATCATGGATACATTTAATGTCTTCGTAAAAAATATCCAACAATAATCACAGACTTCGGACAACAAAGTAAAATGTGGGATTGTCAAAGCTCCCTTGCAAATTTTGTGACAAAATGGCAACTGAGTGCTTAAATCAAGCTTTCCATTCCTTTAAGAGTCTCCACTGAGTCCACTACTGCATAGAGTCTCAATTAGTTATTGATGGAAAGAAAAAAAACTTCTGACCCTCCTCGAATTGGTGTTAGAGGGAGTGAAGTGCTTCACGGCTATTTCTTACATGAGCACCACATTTCTCACATGCAAGGGTAGGGGGCTGCACATGGGAATTCAAGGCACCTCTACCATACCAAAGCAAGAAAAAAAAACACACCTGTGCTTGTTTTGCTAGCCCTGACAGTGACAACGACAATCAAATAAATAACAGCAATATTCTCAGTTACAGGCATTCTATTACAAAATGTCATGCACACAGTCCTAGTATTTTCCTCATTTTTTCTTACAGTGCTTTGAGGTAATAAAAAAGATCCATTCCGTTTTTCCACAAGTGCATTCCACTGACAGGGCAAAGCAAACCAAGCCATTGACCTTTGAAATATTAACTCAAGACTCCTCATTGTCTTGTCTTACAAAAAAAAAAAAAAAAAAAAAGTGAAATTAAAAAGCAGCACCAAATGATATGTCTATTTCCTCCAACTTAAATAAGCTACTGAAATATACATATACATGTATACCATAAATACTTGATGCATCAGTCTCTTGCTGCCCCCATTGTGTTTTATGGATGATGTTACCTGGGATATAATCCTCATGTGCAAAAAAGGTTGTTATTGCCAGCTTTTGCTTGTCATATTCGTGGTAGGAAGTGCGTTACAGTCATGGCAGTGGTGGCCTTGTTGCCTCTTTTGACCCGGCCATGCTTGGTGAGAGCTATGTAGAAGCCTCTGTAAACTTGAGACTCATAGGCATTGTAGTTGTTCGGGAGCAAGCTCTCCTTGAACTTGCACTCATCATGGAAGACTGTCTGAAAAGAACAAAGCATATGGCTGTTGTGAACATGTCAGTAGAAAACCACTTTGAAGTCTAGCTAATAGCATGTATAGCTACATGCCATTATGCTGTTATTCACACATATTGGAAGACGGTGACAGTTGTGGGTGTAGCAGAGATCAAACTCATCTACATTCAAGTTTTTCACAAACTCATCACTTGGTCAATTGAAGTTTAAAAAAAAAAAAAAACTTCTAAAGAACTTAAAATAGAATGGCTTATTTTTTATGTTTTTGCACTTAAGTAGGGTCGATCATGTAAACAAAATCAACATGTAAACTACAAACTCCAATACCAATATATTTAAATAGTTAATAGTTACAGTTATAGTTTTACTTTTATCACTTTTTTATGGTTAGTTTTTGTTTGTTTGTATAACCAATTCATTTTTATTAAATAAGGTTTGTCTACACTTGAGGGACTATAGGTCACTTGTATTAGGACAGCCAACCAACCAGCTGGTCTCAGGGAGGAGTACCGTCCTAAAATATGACAGGCAAAATGAAAAGGCGGATCTTGCAGCAAGTGCGCCCTACTTTTAGAATACCGTCAACTAACAGCGGAGCAATAAATGAAATACTGTGCATACCTACCGTTCCGTATAACCTTCCGCGACTGTTCATTGCGACAAACAGCTCACTCTTCACCCCATGCAGGCTGACCACCCCCCTCTCCACCGTAGAGATTTCTATTAAACCTGACACAGACAAAGAAAGAGCACAGATTATTACTGTTTCCCAGAGCGCACGTACCGCTGTCACAGCGTTGTGCTCTGCGACTCTGGCTGGAATCGTGCACTGTGCTGCGCAGAATACCCAGCCTTTGTTCCAGCATCGTTCTCGTGCAACTGTACACGTGTGTGTCAGTTAGACCTATTCAGACAAATACAACAGCCTAATTGGACAATTGCTTGTGATGGTCATAGTTGCTGCCCTGCGTAAAATGTGTTGTCCCTAAAAGAACCATGGCTATATTCATTTTGTTATTGAGCAATGAAGTAGTGGATACTTATTTCAATACATTTGTCTTTACCATGGGAGAAATCCAATGCCCCCCAGAGTCAGATGACATAGGAGCATGCAAATTAATAGAGGGGAGACAGACTGCTCATTCCAGACCCATGCGTAATGACTGTCTCTTCTTTATGTCTATTGCACTAGATTGGCGGAGGAAGTAGGACTCACTGTACTGGTTTTCATTATGTACACCGTTTATCCTGCCGTCGGGAAGGACCTGAAGGTGAAACCCGATGCCCACGTTGCAATAGAGCCTCCGCACTCGTTTGATGCCCAGTAAATAGTCATTCTCCCAGTTCAAGTCCGGCTTCTCCCCGGAGATACCCAACATAGACCGAGAGAGCAGGCTCTCCCAACGTTTTTCCAGTGAAGTTGCATTTGTTCTGCTGCTTGGTAAAGGGTACGCTGACACGACCCCCAGTAGTAAGCCCAGGAGAAGCACCGCGGTCAGCGTCCACTGCGGCGTGCCGGCCTCGCAGGACATACTGACGAGGAGCCTTTGCGCAACGGCCATCCGGTTTACCTTGGGGCCACGTGGTCCAAATTAATGACCCTAAAAATACCAGTCTTCTTGTTTTGCTTCCTTCGGCATGTTGGCTGAGGGATATTTTGGGAGCGCGGAGCAGGGCTTTGGACATGAAACGCGCTCCCCGGCGCAGTGGAGGAGCGGCAGAGCTGGGGGTGATGGTGGTGGTGATGGAGATGTTGGTGGTGGTGATTACCATGTTTTGCTGCTCCTCCGTGCGCGTCTCTCTCTCTCGCTCTTACTATTCCTCTCTCTCCTCCTTCAGGGTCCTTTCTAGTTAGCGGCGCTCACCAAAAGCCCGCTGAACCTGGCAATGACTGTGGCATTCCACATGGCATCATGCAGTCTTCACTCAGGGGTGTCGAGCGCTCACTGCTGGGTTCAAGTCAAAGGCTCAACAGTCTGCTGGCTATAGTGGAGAATATTATTGGGAGAGTGCACGGGGCCTGGGACAAGATGTGGTATTAAGGCCGCTCCTAAATTGGGTCGGTGGTCATATGTCTGTCAGGCCGTTTCCTTATTTAGAAGGAAGGTGTTAAAACAGGCCCACTTGTCACCGGAGAGCAATGGCAGAATCCTTGTAGTCCCACTTCTTTCGGAGTGAAGAATGAGAACGTTTACCCTTAGCACTTCTTGGTACAATTGTACAAGGCAGCACAGGGATACGATAGGATCCAAGATTGCGCGTGCACAGAGTAGTCATGATACCAACTTAAGTATCGGGTATTTAGAGACATAGGCACATTTTCTTTGCAACACTTGAGACTGGCGCGGAGCAACGAGGCTGGTCATGAAATGACACGCATTACTGGAATGCTTTCCCTGGTATGAAGGCCTATCACCTTCTCCATGTAATAGATAATGCCACAAGCATATGCTCATGCGTCAGGAGTAACTGCGCGTTTACGCACCGACAGTGTCCTGCGTACAGTGCAGTTCCTGTCAGTCTCCTCATGATGGCACCATTTCCAAGCAGTTATTATCGGTGCCTCGCTAACACATGGACTTATACTTTCTGTAACTTTGAAAAAACAAAGAATGTGTTTGAAAAGACACTCTTTACAAAAGTGATTTTGCCATACCATCTTTTATTATGTATAATTCCGTTTTCTGGATTTGCAACTTTTTTTTTTTTCAAAACAACTACATGATTATTGGCACAAAAAAATAAAAACAAAACAGTTGGCCTCCAACAAAGCCACTGGCACTCGGCGGTTTATAATTAAGCACAACTATTTGGTCAAAAAGAGGGACAGAAATGGCGCCTGTTGTTGGTTAATCAGCGGTGTAGCCAAGGTATAAGTTGCCTAAAAGAAATTAGTAGCTTTTTTTTTTTCTGTTGCTGAAATGGCTGCACCAGAGTTAAGTGACCTCACAGAGACAATTGCATTATAGAAAAAGAACAGGGCTTTTATGCGAATTAATCCAATATTGAAATCTGCAACACTAAATCCAGACAACAACCCAAATGAAGTTCTCCAAAAAAGCAAAATAAATTATGACCTTGAGAAACCCCCTTTCTATACAAATAATTTATCATTTTCACAGAAACAGCAATCACCTGCGCACCTGAGAGATGCCGACAATAGATGAATATGGCGTTTTGGAATAAAAGCTTAATAAATAAATACATACAGTATATACAAACATGAATTGAAAAGGCACTTAATACATTTTCACTGTAAATGTTAAAACACTGCCTGTCCATGTAGGAATTTCATCAAGGCACTCTACTTGAAACACAATATGTTCCTGAAACAATGGGATTTAAGACAGCCACTGACCTAGAAGAGCCTCTTTCAAAGTGTAAGACAAGTGAACTAATGGTCTCACTCTTATTTATTGACAATTTATGGTGGCAAACAAAGGGTGAGACAGTGTGTTGGGGTTTCTTCATTTCGCATTCAATTTAAAAATGCATCAGCATTTGAGACTCAAATATTTCACATTCGATCGTTTCGCTGGTGCCAACACTACTGCTGCATTTAAGTCAGATGTATTGAATGGAGTTCATTGAGGTGGGGATACATTAGATTGTGTCATGTTCACTGCCTGCCTGATAACATGCCCAAATTGATGTTTTAGACTGATAATGTATTTTGTTTGTGTAAAAAAATAAAAAAATAAAAGAGATAAATCATCCAAAGGCCACAATCTTTCTGTGCGATGTCCAAGTATTTGAGACGTCAACACTATTAGTGAAAAATATACCATACCCAAATAGTCATATGATCAAAACAATGCAGAGCAAAGCATGTACTGTTCTGCCCATATGTAAAATTGTGCATGTTAACCAGTAGGTATGTGGTATAATGATAATAAAACCATGGCAATATAAAAAAAAAAAAAAAGACACATTAATGAGGTTATCGAGTTGATTTCCACAGTAAATCTGTAAGGTCATACCTGAGAAAGAACAATAGACAAAGTTCACCAATATATGTCCACACCTGAAGCCAGTAACATTCCCTATAGTAAATACCATTTAAGTTAATACAATAAAGTATACCTTAACTTGACTCCCCTGCTCACAATGCTTGAAGAACAGGCCATTGCCTTCTGGCAAAAGAGAAAGGCCTTCTTGGAATAACAGTGCATTGAAGTTAACCTGAACATGGATGTGTATCTCTTCTTGAGCAGTGGTTCTCAAACTGTAGTTCATGTACTTACTACGTCTTAGTCCAATTCAGTTTTTTTTTTACACCAGGTTTAACCCTGATTTGACCTTGTTCTAGGCCTGGTGGCACTAGGAAGGTGAAGTATTTTACGAGGTGGTACACGATGTGAAAAGTTTGAGACTCACTCTTCTAGAGGACATTGCAGCTTTTCAGGTCCTTCTGGTCATAGATAATTCGACCTCCAAAGTAGATTGCTACAGCACCAAAGACGTACGAGCAGGCCATGTAGGCTGTAACAGACTGTGCGAACTGAACAATCATGCCCATGAAAAGGGTAAGAATAACCTGAGAGATTAGGAAGGCACTGTCTAGAATAGCAAAGTCTAGTCCCACACCCCGTTTTTCAAAGCCAGACTCTTCATCATCCTGCTGTTCAACGCCACTGGAGCTGTTGTGACTGGTTGAATTTGCGTAGAACTCATGCGAGTCCAGGTCAAACAAGACTTGTCCATAAGTGGCTCCCATTTGATGGTTCAGTCCATTCTCCACTTCAACAGGAGCCAAATATGAGTCTCTGTTGGTTGTCTTGCCATTTTTATGCACGTTTTTGACTGTCCTTTTTGGCATATAGATCTAAAGACACATACAAATAAGCGTTCATTATTTTTGTTGAAAGACAAAAAAAAAAAAACATTGTTGATACGGAACTTGGACAAACCTCCTTTTCTTTATGGTAGTGGCAGGTGAGTGTGTAAGGCAGAGTCTGCAGGGTGGCATATGCAAAACCAGTGAGGGCTGCCATCACAGTAACAAGGACCACACTTTTGGACACAGAGATGATCACTGCAGAGAACGTGAAGCTCACCATACTACTCACATAGACCCTGCGAGAGCCAAAACGTTGGACCAGTCGACTCATTGTCAGGGAAAAGACTGTTGAGGTAGCACACTGCATGAACAAGCCCAGACTTCCCATGCGAATGCCTAAAAACAGACATGTTGGAGAATAAAATCAAATGACTATTCATCATACTGTAAGGTCACCTCTGTAATATAGCCATAGGGTCCCCCTGAGGGTAATAAACTCGTCCTACATATCCTGTTTTCAACTACACCCTATCAGACCACTTAGTTTTTAGAGGATTTTAATCGAATTGTGCTTCACCATGTTTCTGACTTGGCACGAACAGCTAAGCTAAGGCAGACTTCCCAAATGGAATGTTTTTCCTGGGACGAATTCTTGACATCAATAGGACTAATTGCAAATGACGTCAAAATGCTATTTTTAGAACACCGTGCTACTGCCACCTACTGTTCGGACATCCTTTTGGACCTGTAGCCCAAAAGGATGTCGCTGAAGCGTGTGAACTGCACGGAATATTGCCTTAGTAACAATCAACACTGCTGCTTTCTGCCGAGTGACTCTGATATGGACACTGTGACCATGAGGAGAGTGACTCTGATATGGACACTGACCATGAGGGGAGTTTTTTCATTGCATTTCCTGAGTTTGGAAGAAATCCAGAGAAATGCCAACGTTGGGTACAAGCTTGTAAGGAGAGGGATTTACTGCTCTCTGCATTTCATCGGTGGAGCTAACAATTGATCATCCAGACCCAGCAACAGCAACACCTGTGCAGGTACGTCTTTGTCAAACACAGTCTGCAACAATACAGCCTTCAAGACGCCATTGGCGCTTAGTTATGTGGGTGTGAAAATGCTAAACAAACTAGCGTTAGCTGCCAGACACTGGGCTGATTTTGACTTGATCGCACTACAAACTTGCGTCTCTGTGGTGTACAGGGGCTACTAGCCGCGATTAGCTGCTCACACAGCTGCAGCAGCCTTCAGGAGCAGGCGAGCAGCTTTGAGGGAGACACACAGGGCTGAGAGCAGAGCAGCAGCTGATGGTGTTTGACCAAATCACTGCGCACTTGAAAGTCTGCAAAAGTTTAGTGGTTATTGGTTGTAATTTAAGCGAGGCTACATTTCATTTGTCGCTGACATTTGCCTCTTTTAAACTAATGTTTGGGTGTTAAAACGCGATGTTTGTGAGGAGAGTATGCGGTAACCATGCGATCAGTCCTATTCTTTTTGAGGTTGACATTCCTTGTTGTCCAACGAGTGCAACGAGGGAAAAGTACAATGCAAATAACAAGGACAGAAGGACAGAAAGTCTAAAGAATGTGAACATTCTATCCAAGAGTAAGAAAACATCAGTGATACAAGTAAGAAACTGGCATTCAACTAATTTGCAATGTTCACAACAAACTAAATAAATAATGTCCAAGCCGAAAACACAAAATGTTAAAAAAGTAAAAGTGGAAAACAAACAAGTATTTAATTTACCAAAATAATTATATTCAAGAGGGCCTCCCACATTTCTCTATATTGGAGCAAAAGTATAGAGCATTTTGAAGGCGATGAGCATTACCGTATTTTCTGGACTTAAGTCACACTTTTTCTCATAGTTTGGCTGGTCCTGGTCCATACTTGTACTCAGGTGCAACCTATATATTAATAAATCTGTTACGTTAACATACCAGACACCTATTCAGTTCTGTTTCATGTAGCTGAATAACCATCAATGTGTTAGCATACCGTACACCTATTCATCAGCCTGTTGTCTATTCTATTGTTAATAATATAACTTGCCTTTCAAGATTAAATGTCTGTTCTTGGTCTCGGATTATGTAAAGTAAATTTCCCCCAAAAAATGCCACTTATAGTCCAGTGCGTCTTATTTTCTCTTCTTCATTATGCATTTTTTGGCTGGTGCGACTTACAGTCCAGAGCGCCTTATAATCCGGAAAATACGGTAATCAGGAAAAAAAACAAGCAAATAAACAGCTCTACAATTAAATGAATGCTGTGATTTGTTTTTTCTTCTCTGTCATGTTGCCCCTCGGACAATGGGTCATAACAAAAACTGCCTTAGTGCAGTTACTCAGGTGGATGAGATACAATGAAAAACAATTATCTTGAGAAAAACAATTTACGAGGACTCCCTGTCCTATAATTCAGTGGTTCTATACTTGTACCACTGATGGTACTTTGGCTTCTTCAGTTGAAACTCAGCATCAGGTTTTTTGGCAATACATTTAAGATGGGTATTTTTCTGGTTTAGCCATATCTCAGACATTGACTTTGGTCTATTCAAGTCCCTCTCTAGACCAAGTTTTGTCCTGGTATTATTTTTAAAGGGTTGTACTTGGTGTGAGAACTACTGCTATAATTTTGAAAGAAACTTAAAAACATGCCAGCATGAAGAAATACACCCCCACTATTCTGCGTCTGTCCTGAAAAGAATGTGAGTGTATTTTGCTCTCCAAGATCAAGGGAGTCCTGAAAATCAGTCAGTTTTGTGGACAGGTAAAGAACAAAGTCAGTCTGTATATCCTTAGGCAAGACACTCCACCCACCTTTCTATGGATGCGTGTGTTATTGGCTCTGTTCAGAAGGCAGATAGCTACACTTCACTTAGTAGTTTACTACCACAGAATCTGATGAGTGCATGATAACATAATGCAAATTTGATTGTTTTAAATGGCACTATACATGTGTAATACATGAATTTGCTGATTAGCTTATGAAATCCCTTGACTATACTGTTCATTTAACAATAACAATAAAAAACTGACCTTCATCATATCGTTGTCTTGGGATACTTCCTGGAGCTGCATTGGGTACACCACCATATAGCCCTTCACCAATAAAGTCTGTGTAGAAGAGCACAAAGGACATAACAGCCATCCAGCTACAGAGCTGAGCCACGCACAGCTGCCTCATGACATGGGGGACATGGCAGTAACTTCTGTAGATAGACCAGCACGTTCTCAGCAGGCACAACAGAGGTCCAGAAGTCCATATCCTCAGCTTACACTTCAGAAAGTAGCAGCAAGAGCGTGGGAAGCCACAACGACCAGTCTCCATCGCAACTCCTGAGTCCAATAAAGAACTGGATGCAGTCAAAGTGCTGCTGGCACATGAGGGCTCTTCAGACACCTTCATAGTAATAAGCAGACTGGAAACAAAGATGAGGATGAGCAGGAAAAAGAGGCACTCTGCCTGCCCTCCAAGGTAAGCCGACAGCAAACCACCGGTCCAGTCCAATGATGGGAGCAAGTAACCCACACAACCACCAAGGCTGATCATAAATGAGAACATGGCAAAGGCTTGTCCACACTCCTCCTCTTCCCGATACAGGTCTGACAATAGAGCCTCTAGAGGAGTGAAACACACATGTCCGCAAAAATCAAGAAGTCCAACACCAATTATCAGGAAGCCCACCTGGGGAAAAAAAAGCAAGATATTACATATGTGCTTTTTTTTTTAGGTATTTCATGTCAAATTTACAGATTAACGTAAATGTGATGGACAACCTGGAGCTTTTGTCTACTCCAAAAAAGGTGCCCAGCAAGTATGTCTGCATTAGGAATGATGAAAAGTGATATAAGGACTCCCACAGACAGCAGCCAGATAAACGGGCGTCGTCTTCCATATTGGCTGTTACAGTTGTCACTGGCTGAACCCACAAAGGGAGTGAAAAAGAGACTAAGCACTGGACCAATACCTGTGAACACAATAATGAGCAGCATTAGAAATCATTTACACACAAGGAAGGCTTTTCATTCAAAAGATACAATTTATACTGTAATTCTGCTCCGTCTTGGTCAAAAAACAAAAAAACTCTGAACTCTGGCAAGAGTTACAAGTTTGAATTAACCACCTGAATGACTGAGAATCTACATTACAATGAAATAGAATAACAAAATGACAACATATCACATACCAAAAACATAATATAGATGTAAAGCATCTTACTAGGGCTGCACAGAAAGAAAGAAAAAATCTGATATTTGTCTTCAAGGGCGTAGGTTTGAATACAGAGATTGTCACAGCATAACAACTATTTTCTGATGGTCTTTGAATACCTGACCATTTAAAGAGACTCAACTTGATCATTTTCATACTCGTGACTGCCACCTCTGGCCGTCCGCGTAACTGCAGTCTCCATGTTAAGCTGGTGAATGACTGCTGTCTCGGCCGAACATGCAACTTTAGAGTGACGGTGCAGGCTTATAGCGGCTTATAAAAATGCCTTTATTAATTACGGCATGTCTTAATGGACAAATGACATAGTCCCAACGTGTTTCAGCCTAATGGCCTTCCTCAGGGGACAAACATTACTGTGTTCGTTTACTAAACACAATACAGTATGTCTCATTTAAAAAAATGATTTTTACTGAGCTTTTTTTAAGACATTATAAATGTATAAATCTTAGATACCGATATGCATTGTTGGTATTGAAGGCTGATAAAAAGATCCTGTATATCCTGTATAGTGTATTTTTAAACTGTAAAATATGTCAGTGTTGAACTGTGACAACAGTGGGCGCTTTAAGGTGTTATGGTTAAGGTGAATGTTTTGTCCCCGTAGGGAAATTTGTCCTCTGGATTAGACCCACCCTTCAATGCATATCATATTTTGTCACATCTGTTGAATTGGGGGTAATTGATTTTACTGTTGAATAAAACAAACAAAAAAGCGGGAACAACCTATAAGGCTTATGTCTGGGGCAAAGATGAGAAGAAACATTGTTACTGTGCTCCACCAGACCCCATAATATATTCTGCAGTTTTTGGGCGGTTTTGAAGATGCTCTTGGGCGGGTTTGGCTGCCGAGACCTGGCAATCAATATATATTCAGGACTTTTATGTTTGGTGCATGAATATTTACCTTAAAACACCAAAGCTTTTCTTAGATTTCTTTCTTTCAAAAGCTGCAGGGGTAAGGCAGTTAAATATAGATTCAACATCTGGATATTTAAGAGGAATTATAAATACCCAGCTATAATTGGAAACAAGCCAAAATATAGCACACTATAAAGTGGCTTACTTTCCAGTCTCTAGTTAAATCTTGTCCTTTTGTGGTACACATGTTAATTGTTTATTTGGTTGGGACTGTGCAACACACATGAGTCACATGCATGTAAACACACCACTCCAGATTGTAGTCTTGGGCTAATTTCTATCCATTGTCCCACATTCTCACTCACAAACTCACTCTCATTCATCCTGACCTATTGTACATGTTTTTAGTGGTAGGGGAAATCGGAGCACCCAGAGGAAACCTACCTACACAAGGAGAACATGGAAACTCCACACAGGAAATATATTGTGCACCACTTACAACCCAACAAATGGCTTTGAGATATCAAAAGGCAGTTATCACAAACCAGATACTGCTAATTAATTACACCAGCAGCTGTTTGGAAGTAAGGAAGTAAATGTAAATTATTTGATTATTTTACTTAAAGAGTCATTTTAACCATTAAAATGAGCCTTTGGTTTGATAGAACTGGTTCTATCATCAGTAAAGTCACAAGACAATGTCTCAAAGAGAGGCTTTGAGTGAGAACCATGTGAAAGCCATTTAGGCTGATGGTATAATGCAACTATTCACAGGCATTACAAGTAAACCAAGTTACTTACATTATAATATACTAAGATGATCCGTTCATTTGTGTGAGTACTTGATGGCATGTTCAGTGTTTCCCATTTCATATCATTCCATCTTCACATATTCTATATTGACTACTGTGGTCAATAGTGAGCTTTCCACAAATGTTTACATTTTAATTTTACTTATTTCTACTCTCATTTGCTTCCTTACTGCCTTTCACGCAATTACAGGCACTAAAACAACCGGTTATTAGACCTGGACTGACTGGATTCCACTTGTGTTGAATGATAGAAAGACTATTGCCCCGAGGGTTATAATCTGATCTCACAACAGGTTTTATGTACTTACCAAGCACCATTGTCATGTAGCGCTCCTCCACGCCCGCCTCCAGCAGCAGCGGTGGTACATAGGTGGTGGCAGCTGCCACACAGATCTCTAGGCCACAGGTCAGGGAGTTCAGTAGAACGAGATGCCACTGAGACCTCCATTCAGGCATATTTACAAGGCACTTTTTCCTGCACTGGGATCAGTACTCGACACACAGGAGGGGATCTGGGGGGTACATCACCCTGGAGGGACGAGTGGGCTGTCCTGAGACAGCAACTAAGACACAGTGATATCTCCCGTCACCTGAAGGAGTCATCCTCTTCTCAGCATTCTAAAACAAGAAAAGACAAATGTGTCAACCAACCAATTTTTAAACTGCTATTGCACAGTTTAAGAGCCTTTTCAGTGGTGACCCCAAACCAATCAACTAAGATAAGAGAAGATAAGATAGTTCTTTATTGATCTCACAATGGAGAAATTGACTTGTTACAACAGCGCTTACTGTGCAGGTTTATAACCAAAGTCATAACTAATTTGTTTGCTTTAGCCTTCAATACAATGTTGACCTAGCCTGGTCAGCCAGAATATATGCTTTTCCAATTTCCAAATACAAGTCTGAGACAAGGTTTTACCCCACAAATTCTGAAGGGTGTGATTGACAGGTGGATTAACCAATGTGAGAAACGCATGGTTTGTCCAACATGATGGCTTACAGAGTGCAAAACATTACATTTATTTTATTTTATTTTTTAGTATTGAAGTATTGCACTGGAAATAGCAATTTTCAACAAAGTAAAGTACTAAACTTTTTAAAGTGCAGGTGATAGAAGTTCTACTCAATTTTAGAGTCTTCTGCATTTGAGTGCTGCATGTGTGATTGGATTGATATATCAGTTCTGGACTTGGTTGGAGGCAAACCACCAGACTCTCCTGCTTTTGAGAGGGGAGGCTGGCTAGCCAGGCTAATAGATCAGAAGTATTACTTTTTTAATTAGTCCTTTCTAATTATATTACATTTGTTAATTATTATTTTTATTTTTTTTAACAGAAATCACTTTTAAATATTTTTTACAAATAAATTGGACTTGACTAGTTAGACTTAGAGTATACTGTAGCGTACAATTATCAACACCTCTTCACGGGTGGCACGGTAGTGCAGTGGTTAGTGCTTGCGCTTCACAGCTAGAAGGTCCAGGTTTCAATCCCGGGCCAGTACGGGGCCTTTCTGTGTGGAGTTTGCATGTTCTCCCCGTGTCTGCGTAGGTTTCCTACGGGTGCTCCGCTTTCCCCTACCACCAAAAACATGTACAATAGGCAAGGATGAATGATGTCTGGGTGAGTGAATGTGGTGATCGGAGGGTCCGTTGGCGCATGATGTGTGCAGCCACACCTCTGTCGATCTGCCCCAAGGGGCAGCTGGTTACCACTGGAGTGAACGTTAATCAACTCATGTAAAGCGCTTTGTGACTGTCTGTGAAAGGCGCTATATAAATAAAGCTCTTCTTATCCTTCTTCTTCATTACTGCCGTTTAACCACCAGGCTATTCATTCAATATTGTTTTGTTGTGATCCGTGTATCATAAAACAAATCTTGGAATCCATTTCCCCCCTGCTTTTACAGTCAATATTGGACGTAGATAATGCCAGCACAGGAGACTGCATCAGTGTAAACCGAAGTACTTCATCTGCAAAAACTATGACTCAAATAATAAAACTGATTTGATTAAACACAAGAGAGAAGGCCTGTATTACAACCTGTGATTTTTAATGTCTTTGCGCTTTTGCAAATGCCAGACTGATTAACAGTTAGTTTGTCATGTCATATTGTTTGGCAGATCAACTACGACAGCGCTGCTTTCTTCTCTCATGGCAGCACTCATGTCCATTGTCCAATTATGATTATATAAATAAGAAGAACAAACCTTATATGTAACATTAGGTACCTGAACAATTTTTCTTTACATACCAAGTTATTTGTTATCTAGAATTATTAAACCAAACAATACAACGTTTATCCATTCCATAAAATGTATTTTTTACTGAAACAACCCAGTAAATATTGCCTAACCTCTCCTAGATAATCCCATATTTATATACAGTATAAATCCTTTATTTATACAGGTTTGTCGCTTTCAAGTGAAAATGTGTCAAAGACACATGTTCTTTTGTTAATTTTTCAAGTTTTTTTCAACGCTAAAACATATCTGTATTAAAATATATAATTGTATTTTATTTTATTTTATGTTACGCAGTGTACAATAGAAAGATTTGGACAAATGCCTTTTACGTTGACGTTTTATGCAATGGCGTAATACATCAATCAATCAGTTTTTGTAACGCCCAATATCACAACAGGAGTCATCTTTTACTCGTCAGCTAAACCACAAATTTTCCCATTTCATGTAAACATTAAAGATGTGGAGAAGGTGAGTGCTTCAGTGGGTAAAAGGTGCCCGTGTCAGGTGCTCTTCAGGATCTGAGCCAGGAGTCCATGAAATAAGAATAAAAGATGATCCGAGGCACTCTGAAGTTTCAATAAAAGTCCTTTATTTAGAAAAAGAGGGACTTAGTCGACGCGTTTCGGTCATGTGCGACCTTCTTCTGGGCTAATTGTAAAGTGCAGAGCTCAGTCATGTGGGACAGTCACATGACTGGTGCCCACGCTAGACAATATGCAAAACAATATGCAAAAAATACACTACTCCAGACTACTCCATCCACTATTAACTCTGCAAAAATAGACAAGTAGAAATATAAGATTACTCAATTTCCAATAAACTCTGAAGAATGTTAACCAATTACTCAGATTGGAAATGTTTTTAGATATTTGAATTCCTATTTACCAAAAATATACAAAATACTCATTACTTACAGCTCACAGAGACTGAAGATAGAAGTACAATAGAAATATTAAAGATGTTTGGGAGAAGTAAGCTGCAGAAGAGCTACACTTCGATGTGATTCCCTTTCTTCAGTCTTCTTCTAATGGCCTTGAGCGAGGAAACTCAATGCATGTTAACAAAATAAGCCAAAGCTGCTTTGTGACTCCACTAACTACTAGATGCTCATTACAATAGAGCAATTATGGTTGGGCATACCTCGCCTCGTGATCTGTTTAACCAACCTACCTAGCTACCATTTCTACAGTCCACACTATTCCTCTTTCAGTCGCCATCATGCTGCTGGTGTGACTTGAACCATGCTTCATGCAATACCACTGGGTACACCAAAGAGACAAGCCAGAGGCGATGACCCCTCCGACTGTAATCTTAAGCTCACATTGGTCACTGTGATCTTTGACCCTACTCTCCCCACCCCCCTTTTCCACTACAAATCGCGGGGCCAGCAAAACTCAGTGTCTGGTATTGTTAGCAGTAACAGTGCAGAAAGAGTTGATCTCAAACAAGAATAATACATTCTTCAATTTATGTGTCTGATCAAGATTCAGATTGAGGCAGCATACATTTTGACAATTAAAACAATAGTTGCTGATTCCAGGAGACCAAATGCACTGATCATGTCAATGTAGAGAAGAGTACTCTCAAAGTATTAGTGTCAGCAGGAGTTAGAAAGTACCACCTCTAAATAAAAAGGGGCAGTTAGGGATCAGGGAGTCGACTGTTATCACGCTGGCTCATGCAAAGCCCCACAATGGGGAGAAGAATAGAACCTGCTGTGACTCTGGCCTGATAACATGCCGTTTTACAGACTGTAGTTTTCTACTTTGTGGAATCCCTTTGTGCCCAGGTGAAAGGGACACAAGACACTAATGAGGTTCATGTAGTGTAATAGGTTGTGTTTTCAGTAGGGCTGTCAAAGTTAACACATTACCCTCCCACCCCCCACATTTATGTTGGCCTTGTACTAATAATATAATAAAAAGTATTAAAAAGTAATATAATTATTACATAAAAATGAAGTGTGATTAATCATAATTAATCACATTTCAAAAGTGTGATTAATCTGATCGATTGACAGCACTAGTTTTCAGAGAAGTGAGAACCAGAACATTTACTACAAAATACAACACTCACCAACACAAAAAACATGAGCAGTCATTTTCTTACTTGTATAAGACATGGCTACCTTGCAAGACTTCGTAGATAAACAAACATGGCTACCTCAGAGGACTTCGTAGATAAACAAACATGGCTACCTCGGAGGACTTCGTAGATATTGCTGGTCAGGTTGGTAAACAATGGCGGCGCACGGAGTTGCAGCGGCTCAGGACCTACCCTCCATCTGATCTATGTAATTTCGTTGTACATTGTATAATGACAAATAAAGCGCTTCACTTCACTTCACTTCACATTTTGTGCATGTTCCCTTCCTTTAAGAAACTTGGGTCTAAGTTTACTTGATGAAAGCAGCAATGTCTTCAACACAAGCCAATCTCTGTCAACACAAACTATATCTTAACTAGTGAAAATAACTCATACCAATATAAATATTCTGACTTTGTCGTTGCATGAAATAAAGCTTTAACCGCATGGCACCATAGCCTCAAAAATGACAAATAAAAGCCATAGATGTCCCCTTTGTGCATGTTTACAAGATAATGCAACGTTCAAAAATGTAAAGTAACAAGCTTAGTCACAGAGAATTGTAGTAATTCAGCAAATGATACTTACCAGCCAGAGGGGTGAGCTGAAATATCCCCCAATGGAGCTGCATGACTGAACTGGAGCTTTGGATCTATTTTAAAAAGGCAGCTCAGTCTTTAGCACTCAACAGTGCCTGTTCTGAGCAGAGCATAGCTACACACTGTTTTGGCCACCTGCTTTGACTCTGCGCTCAAGAGTGTGACTTTTTTATCCTCCGCCTCTTTCTGTTGCCTGTTCCTCCTACCCACTTAACCCTCCTTCTTTCGTCCTCTCCCTCGATACTCTGCTGAAGCCTGGAAAGTGGGAATGGGGGAAAATCCCGAAGCACTTGAGGAATCCTGTCTGTGGTCCTGGCACTCTTTTATCCCTCCTGTAGTGTACACCCCCCCCCCTCTCTCTCTTTTCTTTTCACTGAGCCTAAAGCAAAACCTGGTGCCTAGTTACACCAAGACACTTTACCTGTGCTGTACTTGCTTCACCGGAGGGGGTTAAGAGGGAGAGGACACACATTCTGCTCAGTCTTAAATCTGTAATTGGTTGCTTTATCTAAACAATTATTGATTTCTGCTAGGCACTTGTTTATGTTGGCCAGTGTTTCCCACCCAGGGGTACGGGGATGCAAAGGGCTAGCAGGGGGTACTTGGAATAATTTCAGATAAAAATAAGATGGAAAGAATTGTATTTTTGATAATTGTGGTCAAAGAAAGGGGGTTCTTTGAGTATAAATGAAAGGCCCAAGGGGTACGTGAGACAAAAAAGGTTGTGAACCACTGGTATAGGCTCTCGGCCATCTAGGAATTGCCCATAGTGTTTTTTTGTTTTTTTTTCATTGTCAACTGGACTGGGTTGATTGAGTTGTGGACGTTTCACCAGTAATCTACCAATGCCAGCTTATTAACAAAAAACTATTTATAGACTTTTTGGAAGCAGTTTGCCACAGATCATGGCTTTTTGTTGTTGCCTATTGAGACGTACTTGCTTGAGCCCAATTAATCAATAAATCATGAACATCCCTTTAAGGCAGTGATTCTCAACTGGACCCAAAAGTGGATCGTGGAACCATTTTCAGTGGGTCACAAGCCTTTCTCAGGGAACATTAGTTTCCAAATGTAACTATTGAAAACGTACAAAGCCACCTTTGAAGACCACCTTCATAGGCTCATTTAATTCTTATTCAACATACAGTACTTTTATATATTATATATAATTCTAAATAAATTCTGATTTGGGGTGCGGCTTCCTAGGATGATAGCCATTAGTTGAGAACCACTGCATTAAGACACAAAGGAAATTCACATGTAACAAACCCACTCACGATGCCACACCTCCTTTGCTTCCACTTCTCCCTTTACCTCACTGTTATACTGTATCCCTCATACAGAGTCTCATGTTCAGCGGCTGATCGGGTTGGGGTCAGCTCCCTCAGACGCTCTCATTACCTCCATTCACACAACACACTCTCAGTGAAGCATCACAGAGCAGCCCGCAGAGCGCTTTAACCCTGTTACAGGTTCACTAGCTCCGATGCGCTAAGCCTATTTGAGCAGACAGGCACAAATGAACACACTACTTCTACAAGTAGCTCTGTGAGTGCACACGTTCTCTGCTGGCTGCCATGTCTACTCTACACCCCAGGATTCTACCCAATGCCTTTAACGCAGTGGTAAACAACTACAACTTTAAACCCTGAAGAGAGAAAAACACAAGCTATACTAACGGCTTACCCAGATAAGTCATCTACCATACTGGCAAAGCTTTTAAGCTGTAGAATTTTACACGCCGCAATTGTGCTTTTGATTGCCACGGAAAATACCACCGTTAGCAGCAGCATTGTGAAAGTATTGGTACAGGGAATCTATATCAGAAGTAAAAAATACATGAATCTGTATTTACTTCAGTTAAGAATTTCTGTACTGTAGTTCAGACTATGGCTGCAACTACAGCCTACTGCTAACAATTATTTTGGTAATCGATTACTCAGTTGATTATTTTTTAAGATTAATCGCTTAATCTTTTGACTACAAAAATCGCAGCTACGAGCAGCTCCTATGGTGCAACACTAGACCAACCCGCAAGGCAAAAAATATTTTTGGCCACTAGGGTGGCTCTAGTTTACTAGGCTAATTTTTTAATACAATTTTTGCAACATGATGCTACAGTGACGCCGTTTGAGGACATATTGATAGAGTATTGTATTGTCCCCTGCCAATAAATGCATGAAGAAGAAAAAACGCTCTGGAGTATAAGTCACATTTTTGGGGGGAAATTGATTTTCACAAAATCCGAGACCAAGTTCAGACATTTCATCTTGAAAGGCAAGTTATAATAATAATAAAAGAATAGAGCAGTGGTTCCCAACCAGGGGTACAGGGAGCCAAGAGCTTAGCAGGGGGTACTTGGAATAATTCCAGATAAAAAATAAGATCAAACTTAATTGTATTATTGATTATTATGTTCAAAGAAAAGCTGTTTAAAAGCATTTGACTGTAGAAATTGAGAGTATTTAGTTATTACAGATAAATAGGG
>OMNZ01000999.1:3350-13525 GCA_900303255.1 Lesueurigobius sanzi | reverse complement strand
TAATTTTGTGCTAAAAAACGTCAGTGTTGCTCCCTCTTGAGTTTGAACGACGACAACGCATGTGAGTTTGAATTCTGCGTCTCAGTTTGCCCCACTAGGGCTGCCTACGTAGGCCATGGTCTGCTTACGTCAGTGACTCTGCTCCAATGGAATGTCTGTCTTTTTTTCCCACAAACACGCACACGAGGAGTTTGAAGAAATCTACAGATTGCACACTAGGGGGCGGCAAAGATCACGTTCATAATTCAAAGCCACTAAATCCGGTTTGTTTACACTCAGATTGTACATTTATATCAGAGCAAAGCTCCTATTAAGTTAGCAAGATGAGGTATTGCCTCTAAATTATGAACTTTTATGAAATGAGTGTGCTGTAATCCATGGCTCTAATGTGTAGCAGTAGTTTTAGGAAATACATGTCCCACAATGCATTGCCCCTAACTAAACACGTGCAGTCCTCCTCATTATACATAATACACTACACCTGCTCACACTCACCCCCCTGCACCTCACTCCAAAGCCTCCGAGCACGCCCATATCTCAGCCGTGTTTGGACTGTATTTGTGGGTGGAGTAAGGCTCTTGCACGCCCATTTAGTTACCCTTCAAATTTGGGTCGTGGCTGGTCATAATAAGGCGATGGTGGTTCCCAACGAAATACCAGACATACCACTACTTATTGAATCAGAATTGTCCAATATCCTAATTTGATGGCAGCTAACAGTGTGTCATTTTGGGTTGAACTTTTCAGTCCTGTAGTTAAACCTTGCTGTTAAAACCATTGCAGCCCATGGCTCTGGCTGTTTCAAATTGGGGCAGGAGCCATCATGGAAATAGCAGCCGTTTGTTTGCGCTGACAAAGGCTCTCAATCTGTGTGAAAATACGTCTGTGAAAAGAGGAGAGAATTGCAACCTGCTATTCCCCGGCTCCATCTGCGGCGTCAATGCCACACAACAACACGGAGCGCTGCTACTTTTTTATGATAACATTCAAATACAAATAAACAGGACTATGATGGAGAAAGACCATTTTCTCTGTCGCCGCAATATTAGGCTTTATTTAGCCTTGAGATTACGGCAAGTATAGTTTGGTTTTATTCATTTTAATTTATGCTTGGATTTATTTTAGTTCGAGTTTAGATGCTATAATTTAATAGATGAGGACCCCAGAACTTGAGTTTCCCTGCTCCACCCAGAGGGCCTTTTTAATATTTAATTCCTAGCCCCAAAAACGCGAAGTTAATTTGCGAAAGCAGGTATCTCCGTTTAGGTTTTTTTTGCAAACTTGAATTTTTGGTGACACCAGTAAAACTAAAGTTGAATCCATTTGATAAAATGGATTAATATTTCTGAAACAATAAAATAGGTCTGGTTATTAAAAACACTGCTACACGAAGAGAAACTTACAAGTATACGTTGATTTTTGTCAATGAACTCTTCATTTTCTTTTTTTTAATAATTTTTTTTCACACATTTATTTACTAATAAAGCTTAAATAACAATAAAAAAAAAATATTTGTGACTGATATATCAACAAAATAAATCAATACATTTTAATGTGGCTCTGTCCATTATATAGATTTGTCAGTAAAAATATTGGTAATTTTTACACGTAAAATGCCTTATTTTTAAAATGAAAACATTAAAGGACAGAAAAGTTGCAACACATTTGGTCTCGTACTTAATAATATACATCGTAGGCAAAAATTCTTCACAAAATATACAGTCTCAGTCAAAAGTTTGGAAACAATTTTCTTTTAATTTATTAATTTCTTCATTTTCAGCACTTTTTACATGACTGAACACAGAATTATATAGGAAACTGAAATCTAAACTCAAAATTAGGGAAGTCAATATAAACAGTTTTACAGATAAAAAAGCACACAGTAGGTGAGAATTTTAGGACTTAAGGTTTGCTGTGCGTTTGTTGTGGCCAAAAGTTTACATTCCCTTTTAATCTTTAGGCCATTTTTCATAGAATATGAATAACACAAACATCTTTTTTCCCACTCATGGTTAGTGGTTGTGTAAAGCCATTTATTGCCAAAGAACTGAGTTTACTCTTTTGAAATCATAATGAAACAGAAACTACTCAAATGTCCCTGACGTAACGTTTACATGACCTTCAACAACTGCCAAGAAAACTGTTCAGGAGCAAAGAAAAACTCACTTCAACTGAAATACAGGACTCTCTGACAAGATGCACAATATTTGATCAGGGACATTTTGTTTCTCTAGTTGAAAAGTGTAAACAAACCAGGTTTGTTTTTTTTGACAATAAATGGCTTCACACAAAACACTAACCATGAGAGCAATACATTCGTTTATATACCCTGACATTCAGTATGTAAACTTTTGGCCACAACTGTACCTGAAGACAGCGACAAGTAAAATAATCCAATGTGCAGAGAGAAAATCTTATCCATCTTTGCTGATAATTGCATAACGTTGCCGAAGGAAGAGTCCCAAAACAACCATGTCCAGAGCTGCATTTGTTATGTCACAATAAAATACCAATAAATACCAAAGTGAAACTGTAAGCACGTGGAAATCACCGGTTCATTTTTATTTTATTCATTTCTTTTTACATGAGCTGAATGGTCAATAGGTTTTTAACTAAAAAGACCATTCAATAATTATAAAAAATATATATTTGTGAAAGTTTGGACAGTACTTTTTGTAAGACTTTGAGAAATTAGATTATCGTAAAATCACATTTTTTTTTACAGAGTATTCACAATAATTGGGACTCAAAAATTTTGAATCGTGACATCTATACTCAAAATATATCTCTTTCTTCAAAATGTGGCACCCTTTATTCTTGGCATTTTCTCAATGAGCTTCAGAAGTACCTGAGATGGTTTCCAACAGTCTGTGAAGTGCAAACCATTTCAGGTGACTACATCCTGAAGCTCATTGAGAAAATGTCAAAAGTCTTCTTAAGGCCGACTTAAGAACACTTTGCTATTTACAAAATTAGTTCTTAGCTGAAAGAGTTCGTCTGGAAGAAGAAATCCAGAAGGACACAGTCAGGAGGACTCTTACGCCCAGAAAATCTGCAGTTTTAGAATATTATCACAGTCAAAATGGACCCAAAAATTCGAAATCTTTCACAGCGTGAGCACCATATTTCAAAAAAATATTTCATTAAAAAATATATTTTTTGAGAGATTGAAAGTGACCAGTGGTGGACCGTGGTATAGAGCAGAGATAGTCTAAATCAGACTTTGACAGGTGACGGCTGCTGCTCCTCAGTAGCCAGCTCTGGGCAGGTTCAAACATGTCATCAGACAAAATACACTTGACTTTACAATTTGCAATATGAGTAACGTTATTAAAAAAGGGAAAAAAAGTACTGTTTGATAAAACTACTCCAAAACGCAGTTACTTCAAAAAGTTACTCACATGTACTTGAGTAAATGTAAATGAGTACTGCCTCATGCTCTTGGCATGGCCATATATGGAAGTTTAAAGGGCGTGTCTTTGTATTTCCATAGTGAATATCATGTAAATAAATGGTAAATGGTCACATTTATATAGCGCTTTTCTACCTGCTTTAGGCACTCAAAGCGCTTTACATCAATGAACCACTCACCCATTCACACTCTCATTCATACACCAGTGTACGCAGACACTGGAGGCAAGGTGGGTGAAGTGTCTTGCCCAAGGACACAACAACAGTGTGCGCCTGCGGGGATCAAACCGCTAACCCTCCGATTACAAGACGACCCGCTCTACTACCCACGCCACTGTCATGTCAATGTCCTGATAATGAGGGGAGTGTGTTCTTAGAGTCACCGTCATGAATTTGGTCTCTCTTTAAGAAGATACTTGTCATCTTACGAAGGCTTCATAAATCAGACCTAAGATGTTTCAGAAACTTCTTAAACATTCATGAATGAGGCCTAATAATCCTACTTGCGTTTATATTTTGGCCGACTGTCTGTCAATCTCCTTTACCTTGATTGATTTACTGTTTTTAGCGAAACCCATTCAGCATGCCTCACTCTCACACATAAATTCATTTTTGGAAATCCCTCTCGCTAAATTGTCCTGAAAATGGGTGTTGGCGCCCCGTCTCTTTGCTTTGGCAGTGCTGTGTTTTGTTGTTGGCTCCGTTAGCGTCTGTGTTTTGGCGACGTTAGCTTGCGCCGCTGCAGTGCTGTGGGTTGGACGTTGGCTGTTGCGTCGCGCTGCACAGCGATCCGTCATTAACTGTGTGGAAATGAGTTTGGCACGTAGTTAACCAGGGCAAGCCAGAGATGCAGGGCCAGCGCGTGATAGAGTCTGCTGCAGAGAAAAGTGCTCTGTAGCACAATACAGGCGCAACACAGGAAGACAATGGAGGAGCAATGGGTTCAGAGAGTTTGTGTTTGGCCTGTAGGGGGCCGAGTTGGATGCGAGTCAACCTCCAATTCAGTGTGATTGTGTGGGAATGGAAATGAAGAGAGTGAGAGGCTAGATGGATGTCCGTATGGGAGTACTCTATATTTAGTTAGTGTGTTAGAGAAAACTGAGTGCTCATTTATTTAGTGCTATTCTACTTCCACTGGACTACTGTTATCACCTTTAGAAATACCTCTCTTTCTCTCTGCAGTTTCCACCTCTGAGGAAGTCCCACCAGAGAGCAAGGCCAGCCTGTTCCCCCCGACACGGGACCCCATCAGGAGGGGCCCGGAGGTGACCACTGTCCCAGCTCTGGACCTCCCAAACCAGCACACCCTGTACGGACGACCCCCCGAACACCATCAAGCTCCGTACGCTCAGCCAGACGCCTCAGATGACAACCCAGGAGAGCCCCATGGAGACAGGGGAGAGCGCTTGGACTTTAAACCGAGCAGCGATGAAGAGGAGACCACCACAACAACTATCACCACCACCACGATTATTACGACTATGCGCAGCCCAGGTAAGAATTATGCTTTTCCTTGAGGCATGAAAGGACGGCAGAGACATCGGCATTATGTGACTTTTTGTTGCCCTCACCCGTGGCACACAAAAATATGAAGCGGTCCAAATCGTTTAGTCTATGCCTTTAAAAACACGTGTGAGTGTAAAGTCTTTAGCTTTGGCTTAAGGACACAGCAGGAGACAGCAGGCGAAAACATGCATTTTTCATGCAGTGGTCAATTTCAAGATTATTGTTTGGTTCTGTCCTTTCAGTTAGTTTATCTCCATTAGTTGAGCAGCACGGTGGCACAGTGGTTTGTGCTCATGCTTCACAGTTAGAAGGTTCTGTGTTCGATTCCTGGGCCGGATGGAACCTTACTGTGTGGAGTTTGCATGTTCTGAGTGAGTGAGTCAGTGGTGGTGGTGGTAAAGTCTGCTGGCCGATGTGTGCAGCTGCGCTTCTGACGGTCGACCCTTTACAGTGTTTTATTTCATAACATTGAATCGCGCGTCAGACTTAAGTCACTCAAACATGGCCGCGCTCCAGCCGTGTTTTCCACGTTGCTAAGATGTTTTCCTTTATGGGAGAAGCCAACAGCAAAAGGCAGTGGGGACATGTGAAATTGGTATATTTTGTGAAATTGGTATATTTTGCTAAGGAAGGTAATACCTACTTTGAAGCAGTTTTTAAATGGGAAATGCAGCTTAACTTGACAGCTGAACTGAATGTGTTGTGTGCCTTGTGGTGTCCTGTGGAGGGCTGGTCTTGGAATAATTTGTGGTACATCCTGTATGACCAGAGTAGGGACTTGGTTCATTGCTGACATTAAAGTCAGACCTCTTTCTATTGCATGTTGGAGTCCACCAGGGCTGCACTTTGTCACTGCTTCTGTTCATCCCCTGTTGTCTTTTTCCAGCAACGCATTCCATGAAGAAATGCATTATCCACACAAGACACTATTGATTTTCTCACAGTAAAACTTATTCCCCTTCCCCTTTTTCCAATAAAATGTTTTACAGAAGTTGCAGTAACATTGTACATAATTTGAATATGAATGGTCTATTCGTCTAATGAGCTAAAATGATAGACTCTTACAAACCAAAGCTATTTAGGGGCTCAAATTAAACAACCCCTCCCATTCCTTCACCTCTGCCTCTGATTAGTACATTATTACATTAGTACATATTATAACAAACATACATTTTAGTCCCACAGTCATACGCAAGTAGTGCGAAGTTTTGACAAGTTTTGCATCCATAGAGAGGCAAACCGTCCTCAACTCTCAAAATATTGTTGTTTAGATGACTTATTTTTGAAAACCATTCACCATTACAGCATTTTTTGCCAATATATTTTTTAGCTTCCAGCCCATAACCCAAAATTGTCATTCTCATCCCATCCTGGTGCGCACATGCTGTCTGCCTCCTCTGTCGGCTCGGCGGCTGCTCTCTCGCTCCTCTGGGACCCAGTGTGTTGATGTTTTTCGGTTGGAGTGTTCCACGCTGCCTCCGTGCCCTCAGCTAATGTCTCGTCTATTTGCATTGCTCACGATCTCAGCGCCGCGGGGCTAAAATAAATTAAAAACAACATCTCTGCATCGCTGCGCCTTAATCAAGAAGGGCCAGAACAAGACGGAGCAGAGAGCGTGCAGCGGGGTCCCAGTGCCACTTAGGAAGAGAGACGGGGAAGTTTGATCATTTGGTTATTCAATTGTTGTGACTGGAAACAGATGGCCATCATGGTGAAAGTTCAAGTTTATAAGACAACAGTAGGAAGTACCCAAGTTCTGGCTGTGCGTGGAGTTTGGCATGTTTCTCCCTTTACTACAGTGTTTCACAACCAGGGGTACGGGGGTTTTAAGGGGAGACAAAACGTTCAGGTTACATTGTAACCCTGGTTCTCTGAGTGAAGACTTTCTCTCCAGACCATTAAAGGTCTGGAATGATAGTCCCAAACACAATAGAGAACCCAATTTTGGGCCAGTCTGGAAACAAATAAACCATCTAATCTTTACAATAGACAAGTGTGTCTGTGTAGGTTCTCAGTCGTACAGGAGTTGTCCATCTACAATAAGGAGTGTAATTATTTTTACTGATTCAATGTTTCTCCATAGAACTATATGGGACATTGTAACTTCAATTAACAATTTTCTCAAAAGGCATTGTTTTCTACTTCAGTAGCTCCTACACAACGTTCCAGTCTTGTACTTTTGAAGGTTTTGAAGTGACTTTTCAATATGTAATTTTTAGCTTGATTTATTAAGTTTAGAAACTCAAAAACAAGTCCAATTTTGAATTTTTACAGATATATTCACTAATAATTATTCAAAAACTACACAAAAAGATCACAATTCCCTCTGAACCAATCTTTGTGACTAATATATCAATGAAATGAAACCATACATTTACATCTGGCTTTATCCATTGAGATTTTGTCTCTGAAAATATAGGTAATTTTTGCTAGATTTACACATAAAATGCCTTATTGTTACATGAAAACATAAAATGATGGAAAACTTGCAATCCATGTTTTCCTATACGTCAGTAGGACAGAAACATTTTGATGATTTTTGTAGCACCACAGTATTCTATGTTATAGCTATGGACACATACTATGGCTTGTTTGAAAGGTGAATAGCTCTCAGTGGGTGACAACTGTTTATGCCTCGGTTCTTGAGGAATCCCAAGCTAAACAGAGGCTGTTTGTGAAGGTTCTCAGTCGTACAGGAGTTGTCCATTGTAGGCAAAAATTTTTCAGTCTTCATCTGTACTCTGTAGTTGAAGTGTAGGACGTTTCGATCTTACTCCAAAGATCGTCATCAGCTACTGAGGCCTGGAGCACGCTGTGGGTTTATAAAGGCAGTGAACCAGCAGGAGGAGTCAACCTCTAAGCCCCTCCTCTCTTAGTGCTAAAAGTACATTGCTAAAGTTACTTAACGAGGGTCCATTGTCTCCCCTGAGCTACTCTCTAAGTTGTTGATACTGCCTATGGCCCTGCTGCTCCCAGGAGTACAGGCTCATTTGCATGACAACGAGTCGGTTTTCATTCCCATTCCCATTTCCCAACGGGAATGGGAATGGCCCTCAATCGGCGGTGCATCTGCATCTGAAAGCCAACAAACATTCATTTGAGGACAGTGAGGTTAGGGTCTTATCGAAAGAAAGTAAATACTTGGAGAGAGGAGTCAAAGAAGCCATTTTTGTTAAAAAGGAAAATCCAGCGATGAATCGCAATGGAGGTCTACGTTACCAGCTGGATCCGATTTATGATAGCTTACTGAGACAAAAAAACGATTGGCAATAACAACCTCAGAGCGAAACCAACTCGTTGTCATGCAAATGAGCCTGTACTCCTGGGAGCAGCAGGGCCATAGGCAGTATCAACGACTTAGAGAGTAGCTCAGGGGAGACAATGGACCCTTGTTAAGTAACTTTAGCAAGTACTTTTAGCACTAAGAGAGGAGGGGCTTAGAGGTTGACTCCTCCTGCTGGTTCACTGCCTTTATAAACCCACAGCGTGCTTCAGGCCTCAGTAGTTGATGACGATCTTTGGAGTAAGATCGAAATGTCCTATACTTCAACTACAGAGTACAGATGAAGACTGAAATTTTTTTGCCTACGATAAACAGAGGCTGGTTTTCATCAAAATCACAGTTTTTCTAGAAATGTCACTCTTCTGATACTTACATTTCCATGTCAAAGGACTTGTGTAAGGTAAATATAGTTGTAGTGTTCACAAAACCACCAAGGGGGGTGGCTACAAAACAACTACATTCTACTGTTTTACATACTAACTCCTTGCTTTTTAACCATTTGTACTTCTGTTGTGTGGCCTGTCCTGTCTGTATACATCAACCTGCCCTGGGACTACAGATGAATATTAGCCACGTGGCATGCCTAACTGGCATATTTACATGTGGATTTTTTCAAGCAAACTGAAATTGACTCCCTACATGTTAAGTGCAGTGAGATATTTAATCCTTATTAAGAATTGGACAGTTTTAAACACAATGCAATTTTAATCTGATACTGTACTTCTACTTAAGTACTTTTGCTGTTTGTGTGCTTTACTTCTCTGACCCTGTCCTGTGCTCCCTGGTTGCAGTGGCATGTCAGCGGAACCTGACTGGTCCAGAAGGCTTCATCGAGGCTCCACCACAGTCCAGCTCCTCCTTCCTGTCCACTCGAGACTGTTCCTACCTCATCACCGTGTACACGGGCTACGGCGTGGAAGTGCAGGTAGGAACTGTCACAGTGCTGTCGACCACACTCGCTGTCCGAATGTTTTGTTTCTGCACGGATCGCTTCTTCTTTTACATCCTGGACCTGATGTGGTGGGTTTTGTTCTGCTGCACAAACGACATTACTGCATTTGAGTAGGTTTACAAGTAGCTGACCACAGGCTATGTTGAAGAGGAAAGATTTGAGCCTAGTCTTGAAAGTGGATGCTGTGTCTGCTTCTTTAACATGAGATGAAGTTGATTCCATAAAACCAGAGCTTGGTAGCTGAAGGCTCTTCTTCCTATTGTGCTTTTGGAGACAATTGTTTAGCTCTACGTTTTTGAGAGCAAAGCAACTCACGGGAACCACTTATATGTGTGTGGTAAATATGCTTGCAGTCCCTCAGAAAAGGTCTGTGGAAATGTCAAAAAGAGTGAGAAAATAGGGATTCCCATAACAAGCTTCTTTCCCTCTTGCTAGGCCATGCCACCCCTCAGTATGATGCATTCCCTTTCTGCTGCGAGTAAATCTTTAAGTGGTTAAAGTTTCATGTTGAAACTTTTTTAGTTGGTTCTACAGGGTGCCTACACGTGACGTCACCTCTCCAAAGGCGGCCATGACAAAATGCAGGCTTTTCTTTGCTATTTAATGCCTGTGTGTAACAATTTCACGGCTATAACTTAATTACTGGAAATAACAACTAATGTGGAATGTGGAATGAGGAAGGTCTAAGGATGGGGGATAATCTAAGCTTGTTACTCTAAGTGATTTACTTATTCACGGGACATTACATCTGGTCGAGACATTTCATTCGTGTGTGACTTATTTTTGATCATTCTTGATGTCTGATATTGATTTGTTTTTGTCCATACCGACCTTTGAGATGACTTCTGTTATGATATTGGGCGTTACAAAAATAAATTGATTGATTGATTGATTGATTGAATGTGTCTTTAGTATAAAGAGAATGGTGTCAAATATTGATTGGACTAAGTTACAGGAGGCCAGATAGCAATTCTCCACAGAACAAGCTGGGTACATGTCGTATGGATGTTCTCTGCCGATTAA
>OMNZ01000964.1:3634-14770 GCA_900303255.1 Lesueurigobius sanzi | reverse complement strand
CTTAACCATTGTTTTATCTCCACCAAACACTGGAGAAAGGAGTCAAGCTTCTGAATCTCACACGGCTTAAAGGAGCAATAAAGCTGGATATCATCCGCAAAAAGGTG
Source organism: Lesueurigobius sanzi (assembly GCA_900303255.1). Taxonomy (NCBI): domain Eukaryota; kingdom Metazoa; phylum Chordata; class Actinopteri; order Gobiiformes; family Gobiidae; genus Lesueurigobius; species Lesueurigobius sanzi. The sequence continues at coordinate 14,663 of OMNZ01000964.1, read as the reverse complement.
GTAAGAAACACCACTAAACCTTTGGACCCCAGGGGGGTCAGGTACAGCAAAAATAAGACAGGGCCCAAAACGGAACCCTGAGGGACACCACACAACACATCTGAGCTCATTTGGTTAGCAGTAACACTAAAGCTACGTCCAGACAAATATGAAGTGAACCACTGGAGAACTGGCCCCGACAGTCCTACATGATCCCTCAATCTTCTCAGCAGGACCTGGTGGTCAACGGTGTCAAAAGCTGAGGACAGATCTAAGAGCACGAGAACAGTACATTTACAAGAAAGCAGAACCAATAGCACTCCTGGCTGGTGTCCTTGTGTGATAACCAAAACAATGCACTTTATATTTACAGTACACGCCCATTTTATGATTACCCTTCATTAAAACGGCTGATGAAGAATCTGTGTTTCTTTAATTCATCAAGGTGTACAAAAGTGTCCATATCAGCCACCTTTTTTGAGTTGTGGAATCCTGGGGTGATAATCTTTACCCAGTGGTTCTCAACTGGTAGGTCGGGACCCAAAAGTGGGTCACGTGCTCTGTTGGTCGTGGGCCTTTGGATGGGAACATTTCGTTCAGGAATTATCCACTGGGTTATTTGTACCATAATTTCAACTTTATGGGTTTATTAAATTCTTAAATCAACAAATATCTGTAGGGAAATACAGTATTTCAACAGATTCAAACCGGAGAGCGTTTGAAAAAAGATTCTTTTTTGGGTCACGACTTGTCTTTTTGGGATAATGGTGGGTCTCAATCCCATGCCTGTTGAGAACCATTGTCTCAATCAATATGCCATAGCAGGCACACTTTAATTGTAAACTGGCACAACAAAAATTTAAAAGCAAAGCTAGCTTTCCTTAGCTAGTCATATTGCCCTACTGCCCCTACTTTAGACATATTGGATCTGGAAACCCAAAGCATCTGTGGGCCTTCTGACTGGACAAAATCTTCATAAACAACTTTTAGTTGATGTAGGTGTTTTACTTGTGATAATACATTTAACATTGGGTAAAATCTGTTTGATCCAAACATGTTGCTTGTGCTTATAAAATATGAAAAAACATTTCTATATACTCTATACATAAATTAATTTAATATTTCTATTTGTGTAGAATTTGTGTACAGCTCTTTATAAAAACGTTGGATTGTACAATTGTGGCCAAGAGTTTACATCCCCAGGCAGAATGTCAGGATATGTAAACTTTCATTTCATAGAGTATGAATGATAACACAAAAACCTTTATTTCTCTCATGATTAGTGGTTGCATGAAGCTGTTAAAAAAAAGGCAAATGTCCCTTATCAAATTGTGCATTTTGAAACGAACATACATTTTTTAACATACAGTGCTTTGACAATAAATGGCTCCGCACAACCACTAACCATGAGTGGAAAAAAAGATTTGTGTGTTATCATTCATATTGTATGAAAAATGGCCCAAAGATTAAAAGGGTATGTAATCTTAAAAGGGTATGTAAACTTTTGGCCACAACTGTATATAGATACTATGCCTTGTAAAATTACAATGTTAGACCACAGCCTTAGAAACTTGCTCTTTTGTGAGCATTTTGAAACAATTTACATACAAAAAGTCTATTTTATTACTGTGTTTTAACAGAACATCAGTGAAGATCAAAAGGCTAACTGCATCAGCTGCATGTCTCTGTGGGGAAAGTAAAACTCAACATAAAGAATCAAAATAAAGCACTTTTCTCTTGCTGTGTCACTAACTAGATAACCCTTTAGCTCTGGGCGTGTCGGAGGTCCTGTAAATGAGCAGCCGCAGTTTATCCCACGGAGGATTTGGTGTATGTGTGAGTATTTTGATCCCGTCTGAGCTTCGGCACATCAGTTATCATTGGTCTGAGCTGCACTGAATACCTCCTCTGTTCTGATGATTAATTGGGCGCCTTTGAGTCAGAGACATGGGCTGTGCGCTGTGGGTGATAACAGAGCTCAAGTTTGATGCATGTTTGTTCCACAGCTCGATATTAGAAAAAATGATATGCCATAAGTCTGTGAAGTGTCTTGCCCAAGGACACAACAGTCTGCACTAGTGAGCAGTGATGCGATACCTGCAGAGATTGTATTTCAGTCTGATATGAAGTTATGCTCTGATTACTGATACTTAGATATTTACTTTATTAATATTACTAATACTAAATTTTCATATTTGGGACCAGTTTGATCCTTTAACATCAACTTTCATTTGGGAAGAAATAAAATGCTTTGCTTTTCAGAAAAAGGTGTTTAATTATTGCACTGAGCCAATGTTTCTCTGTAGATTTATACGAGAGTTTATAGCTTCAAAACCCACTTCCTCAAAATGCATTTTTCTGACATTGTGAGAAAAATAGCTCCTACAGAGACAGAATTCACCAGTATTGTAAGATTTTTTCAGTAAATTTTTTTAATATCTTATTCCTTACCTAATTTATTGAGCTTTGAGCATCAAAACAACAATGTTTTTAGTTTGAAATTGTGTCAATTTCAAACTAGAGAACTAAGCAAGATAATCAAAATCTTCTGTATCTAATTTGTAGCCAAGAAACCCATACATTTAAACCAGACTTTATCCATTATTTCTATTTCGTGGCTGAAAATAGGCAAATCTGGACAATACAATGCATAAAAGGACTTATTTTCTTTTTTTGTGATGATGATGATGTAATGATTTTCAAGAAGAGTGTAGGGATGAGCTCAGTAACATCCATACATGTTCCAGCAACAAAATACGGTAGAAGAGGTGCAACAACATGGCCACCAGCACACAATGTTCATTGTTCAAGTTGCTTATTGATTTTCCACTTAGTTTGCAATAAAAGATTCAATGTTCATGTTAATTTAAATGTGTACAGCCTCTATACATGAACAGTACTGGCAATGAAAAATAAACATATTAACAATAACAACAAAAAACAAACCCCATCCCCTAAACCCAGAACCCTATGGAATGTCTTAAACATCAATATCTAAACTACAAATAAATATTCCTTCTGCTATACAAAGCCCTATAGTAATTAAACAGTGTTGGGATAATGATGGAGAATACTTTGTCCCAGTATTGTATATTATTTGGTTTTGCGTGATGCATTTGTGAGGCCCATTGTTCTAGTTTTGCGATGTCAATGAAATCTGAGCCGTTTTTTTCCGTGTTGACAAAGGACTGTAAATATAAAGTGCATAGTTTTGGTAAGGACTTATTTTCATTATGTATAAAAAACTTGCTGTGCATGTTTTCCTCAGTATTTCTGTTGGTATAATTGGTATATAACCTCTCCACTTAACCACATTAGCTCCCACTTTAATTTATCTCTAAATAATTGCATTGCGTGTGATAGGAACAGTTACAGACATGCTGATTACTCACGGAAACAAACATTTGAAATTCTTTGTTTTATTGTAATCTAATCAAATAAAAAGGGAAGCATCACAAACTTAATTTCAGCAAAAGCCTCCATCAGATCATCTTCTTTTTCCTAACCACAGTGGTGCATCATGTGGAGAGGACCTGCTTTGTAGAATTTTGTACACTTACTGTATTCCTCATCTGCACCTGCACATGTGATATAGATTTGGATGTGAATTGCTATGAAAACTGTAGTTTATCAGGAAACAAAGTTAGTATTTTCTAGGGCTGTGCTCAATACTGTATATCGTATCGGCAATATATCGTTGTGGAGTACTTGACAATACGTGTATCGTGGCGAGACACTTTAATTAATTTTATATGCTTGTTTGACCCTTGGCTTATTCAGAACGTATGACAAAAGACAGGCTTAACTTGCTGAGCACATTCAACATGATAAAAACATATTTAGTACACTCATAAGATCCTTTTTCATCCGTTTCTATGTAATATGTATTGTATTATGGCTCTTTGCAGGCTGAACCAGGTCTATAACTGGACAAAATCAGGTCTACATCAGGACTAGACCAGGGCAAAAACCGGGACTGAACTAAACTAGTGATGAAGTCGGACTAAACAGATTCTAAATCAGTTCTAAACCAGGGGTGAAACGGGACAAAACCTGGGCTAGACACGAGGGAATCCAGATAAAGCCAAATGATGATGGAGGTGATTTTAAATCCTTAAAAAACGTCTTTGTGAATCAAATTTTGTGCCACAGTCAATGAAAAAGGCTACAACTGTCTGACAAATCAGTTTTTGTGCACAAATCTTTCATTTCTGACGTCTTCTCTGGTGTTGTGCTGATTCTTGAGTAGACTTACCCATTTAGGGTAAGTCTACATCGAATTGAGATCCGGTTTGAACCATTCACCTCAAAGAGCCGTTCAAAAGAACCGATTCGGTCATGAACGTCACATCACTAATACCCAGCCCTAGTATTTTCTTGGTAATCACGATATGGAACCAGGTTGTTGTTGTTGTACCTGCGATTACTGCGATTACTTTGCTGTAAAATAAAGTTCTAGCCCCAAACAACAATTGTACGATCGAACAATATTTTTTAAAAAGGTTGCATTCTACAAACCTCAAACAGCCAGGAGAAAGTAATTCATGTGGAAATCAAGGCAGATTAATTGAGTCACAATGGCTTCTGGCCATGGGTTCCTTCCATGATTTGTATTTATGTACATAAGCCACGCGGAGTTCCCCCTTCACCACATTCCCTTATTATGGACTGTCGCCGATGCTTGTCCTCGTGAGGATTTTTGAAAGTGACTGACAGTGACAAGTGAACGCCAACACAGTAATCTTCACAGTGGTTTAGCGCTGTCACAAAAGGTTTGAGGCAATATTGTACTTGTGAATAGGTCATGCAGTGACTTTTCTTACATAATCATAAAATACATCAGGTCATTGTACTGTGAACTATTATTACTCTAGAAAATTGCCTTCCATCCTTTGTAGTTGGGGCTGAAATACATGTATGCAGTAGTGTAGCAGGTGTTACTGATCTTCTCTCAAATGTTTAAAATGTACACAGTGAACTGAATCTTGATTTTTGAAACCAAAATGGTAAATCTAGTCATAAATCACACTACTTGAGAGAAAAAACACCAATAGATTTGCTGAAATCACACCGTCCTTTTGGGTGTGGTATTTGGGCAATTAAGTAGTTTATATTTAGTTACATTTACAGTATTCCTTTTCTTTTGTCTTTTAAGAGTAACTTTTTGTTATTTTTTACATATTTGGCAGTAGCTATATTTATACTTTGCCGTTGGACAGAGCAACAGCCACAAATAATGCTATAAATAAATGGATGGATGCAATTCTGCCACTTCAGTAAATCATGTCATTACTACAACAGCTTCCTCTGACATAAGAAATTACATAACCACCATAAGACTCGAGGAAACAAGGGATTCTGTTTATTTGATCTTCTGAATTTCTTCCAGGCCTCTTGTTTGTTTGACTTTTATATTAAATGCATGATTTTACACTGGACGCATGTGTCAAGAGTTGCCCTTGACGTGACTAAAGGGGCACGAGAAAATCTACAAATTGGTTTCCGTAAGCCATTCTTAAACCAGTGGGGAAACTTTGATCAAAGACGTAGACTTTAGGGATTAGGAATACAGATTGTGTTACATTTTTTTAAACTATTGTACTTGGTTCAATTGAGAAAACCTCAATCACTTATCATGATCTTGACAAAAACATACATTGTAATACTCTGCTGTGACACATCTAGAATCACAAGACTTTTTTTGCTATTTCCTCACAGACACACAGAAGACATGCCGCCACCGCGCCGCTTACCTTTTGATGGACAGAGCGCTGACCTCAGGTAAACTCATGGGGCCAGTGAGGAGCCGGGACACGGGACGAGGCAGGGGACGCTCACTGACAGTGGAGTCTGCTCAAGGTACCCTCCTCCTTCCTCCCTCTCCTCAGACATGTGGCCACACACTCAGTCTGCCCACTTAATCTTCATCGCGGACATGCAGTGGTGTAGAGCCAATAGAGATGGCAAGCAGCTCATAAGAGAGGATGGACAGAGCGAGTCAGAGAGAGAGAGAGAGAGAGAGAGAGAGAGGGAGAGAAATATAAAGGGACGGATCATAGTAATACAGGCTTTGACTCATGTACCACACCCTGTTTCCAGCAGTTGTCCGATACACACATCTGCTTCATCAAACTGTCAATTAGAAACTTTCAAATGTTCTGTCTTTTGTAAAACTGATTGAAATGATTGACTAATTTCAATTTAGTACCGGACAAGGGTTATTCCTAATACTTATTTAGAAAATGCCCAAATTTGCTTTACATAATAGTTAACTGTGCCATGTACAGTACATGATGTGACTCCATGCTTTCTGCCCTGTCATGCTCTCAATGATACAGGAAAGTGTGACGTCTCAGCAGATTGTTTTCTTTAAGACAATGTATAGCGCACACATAAGTTATGATGAATTCAAAATTGTGATCTACAGCTTTGTGTCAGTAAGTTCTTGGTTTACAACGCTTGCACCTCAACAATATGTTTGCTGCTTATTATCATTATCTAGATAGAATCATGAACAGCAGGAAAAAGCTTATGCATTTTTGAGCAAATCCTTTTCTTTTTTTTAAATTTGTGCTCGGGAAATCGAGTAGGACTGTCTGTCTTTCGGGCTGTCACAAGACCCATCATACATCTTAACTTTGTATCTAAAAAAACACACACTATCACAAAAAGGGCAGGACATAAAATCGATATCATGATATAAGAAATACATATCATGATAAAGATATAATTGACGATATAATTGACAACGGATAAAATATTTCAAAATCCCAGCTTTACTCCTATTGGGAATTTCCCTAATTTCCTTGCAAATTTGATCAACTCAAGCAACATACAGTACATCCTTCAATTAATTTCACGTTTTAAGCACCGGCCCCTAAAGCCTCCACAGTCAGTGTTTATGCTGCTCTGAGTGGAGCTGAGCGGAGCATTAGCTGTGACCTCCCTCTGCCACAATGATATCCAAAACTCATACCCTGATATGACCCCTAATGACCCACGACTCTTTATGACTTTTATTTGGTTTAAAATGGGCCTTAGCGGCTCTTTGGAAGGTTCCAGACTCCTGCTGTGGGTAAATCGTGAAAAGATTTTTTTCACATATCGCCCACCCACGATAATACTAACGAATAAGTCATAGTCTTTCGATTTAAACTTGCAATTGGAAGACTGCTAAGGACTAGACTGCAGCTGACAGTCTTGCCTCACTGGCCATGGCCTAAATGCACCTAGAGCCCTGTACCACCTCTCTTATCACACCGATCCATGCAGCTTTCTCCCAGCAACACTGCGCCCCCGGAGTGACAGTGGTGCAAAGCTGCTTAAGGAAGACTCGGCTGCGTCGGGGATGAGCCGTGGTGGCCTGTCACAAGAGCAGTGCTGTCATATTAATACCACAGTGCAGGGTCATCGCCTGCGTTTGCTCAGTGACAGCTTTAGATGAACTTACTGTCAAGAGTCCGGAGTGGTTCTGTTCGGTCTCATAGAAGCCGGGTGGTATATTGAAGATGGCGTCCAGGCTCCAGTGAGGCAAGATTGAATGAAATATGAAGAACGTTATGAGTTTTTTTTAGTGTAGTGGAAGATGCAAGGGCTGGACGATCAAATAGAAATTAAATCGCCTTTAGCAGACAGCAGCAATTATTTAGTCCATTGGTCCTCAACTTGTAAGAGACCGGGACCAATCATCACCCTACGATAACCAGCTGCCACTCAAATAGAGAATGGAATCTGTTGAATCTAGTGTACAACTATTAAATACCTCCAAAAGTATAAGCATTAAATGAGCCTGTAAAGAGTAAATCATGACCAAATTTTTAAACAGATTTCAATAGATAAGTATAGAAAGAAATGCCTTGCCAACCCACTGAAAGCAGTTGAGAACCACTGATATACGCAACATTGATCTGTACAGAAAACAATGTGGCCCATATTTGTGTACAAAACTTACCACCATATAGTTTGAACCTCTACAAGCTGAAATGTGTATGATTCTTGTTAGCTTAGCAGTTAACATTTGAGGAGACTCCCATTGCAATTGGCAAATTATAATGATTTGTATTTTATATTTTCGGTGGTTCATTCAGACCTAGAGCAGGGGTCTTCAGCGTGGGGCCTTGTTCATACTTCATTAATTGGCCCCTAAACTTATGAAGGTCAACAGTCAGGCCCTCCTCTCGGGCGAAAGATATATTTTTCCACTCATTTTTACCATTGGAATTTAGAAAAACAGCAATGTGGTAACTACCAACCATAACACAATTTTCATTAAAGTTTTATATGAAACTTTACAAACCAAAAAGGTATAAAAGACAGTATCTTTATAATAAAATATCTTCTTTGAACATTTTTGCTTCCGTTACATTTCCACGTTTTCCACTACAGAATCATACATTGAAGTTCAATGTATGATCAGGGGTCTTTCAACTTTTATTCAGTGTATCAAGGTCATACACTGAATACAAGTTGGAAGACCCCTGAAGACCCTTGCCCCAAAGATCTCTGCACTACTATTTGTCAAAGTTTTGATTATTCTGGCAAGCATTAAAGAGTATACCAGAAATAAGAAACTACTGTATAACTTGTGACGTGTGTGGGAGTTGAAGATGACAAGTTTCTTAAGCCGGGGAAATACTTCACATTCACAATCTGAATTAACTGCTCCTATAAAAAAATATGAATAATGAATGTGAATGGTGTTGTATAAATCTGTGGCTTTATGAGTCTGAATCACAAAAGAGGGTTAAGAAGATTAAAGGTCATATAGGACAGTAAAAAAATCTTCCTTGTTGCATAATATCTTTCTTTTGGTATTAATCCGAGGCTGTATGAGGTCAGCAACTCCAATCCTTCCTGAAATCTCTGCCACAGCATTTATGAGAGGTAAATGTATGACTCCACAGATGAGAACAGCAGGGACTAGATTACAGAACTAACAAAGCTCTACAAACACAGTATGTCACGTGATTCGCAACAGAAGCTCATCTCCTCATTTTGATGAGAAAAGGTTCTATGATAAAATACACTTTTCAAATTAAATGTACTTTTTACTACATGTATTTTCTGCCTATTGTTTTCTTCTTTAGTTAACTCTCTACTGCCCCCTTGTGGTTTCTTATTTATCAACAGAAAGAAAGCAAAATAGCACCACATTTTCAGCAAATTTATTTTTGAAAAATAATATCCATATAAATAACAAAAAACAATTATGTTATGCAGTGTCCATGTGATAAAATAGTTTTCCTTTGGGTTTGATTTAACAGTAAATCAGTATAAAAATGTAATTATGTAAACAGAGACAAGTGAGGAGTAAATCATGTTTTTCAGCTCAGTCACTGCGGCATGAAGAATCCACTAAAATAAAGTAAAATAATACAGTCATCTCTTGATGCCAAATGTCAGTGGAATTATAGCTGCCTTTGGAGTTTCCACTTGTCACTGATACAAATATTCAAGACACAAACTATTATGTTAGCTTCAGTGCAGGTTCAAGGACTTTGTAATTCTGGAGTCAAGTCAAGTGAAATAAAACATTAGTGGACATTTTATGAGTTAATTTAATGTGAAGGTGTCCCCTCTCCTTGGAGCTTCCTCTGACTCTAAACTCTGTTGTGTTGGATCCAGTTTGGTGGTGCAGTTTCTGAGTTCATCTTTGAGTTCAGACAGTTGCTGTGTGTGGCTGGACAGTGTACCATTCACCTGTAGGAGGAGTCCAGAGGACTGTCTCTCCAGCTCCTCCCTGATTCTCTCCAAGTCATCTGCCAAAAGGGTTAGGCCTTTGCATTGGTTTTCAACACTGGCCACGCGCCCACCAACCTCCGTCACCTCTTTCTGGACTCCCAGAGCTGTGCTCCTGCAGCCTCTTACCTCATCAGCCAGTCTTCTCCTCATCTCCAGCAGCTCACCTTTGAGACGCGTCAGTCTGCGCTCTCCGGTCCCCAGCATAGAGGCCTGACGACTGACCAGCTGAACCACTCCCTTCATCTGATGGGCCAAACGGGCCTCTCTCTCATGCCATGAGCTGTTGGCCTGGTCCACCTGGTTTACCACTGTCCCCAGAGACTCCTGCAGCCCTCGGACTGTGTGATTCACTGAAAACATGTTGAACTTAAGGACTGTGAGCTCTCCCTGGATGGGAGTTTCTTGTTGCTGCTCCAATCGCTTCAGAATGTTCTGCAGCGTCACATTGAGTTTGTTCAAATGCTCAGCCTGGATGTTCAGGCTTCCACTGAAGTTCTGTTCATCTACCAAACTGACAGTGGCATCGTCTCCCTGAATGGGGGAGGGAGTTTTAGGGGAGGAGCAAGAGGAGGAGCAGAGAGTTTCTAGGCTGTTGAGTTGTTTCTGCACTCGGTCCACATCCACCTCCAGCCGGCCTCGCAGAGACTCTAGCTCTGTTTCCAGAGTGGGTACAGCATGGCCCTCCAGCAGTGCTGGGGCTGTAGCATTACTCAGTTCCTCCACAGCTATCAGAAGGCGTCCCTCCAAAGCCTTCAGCTTCCCTTCCATTCTATCCTCTAATGCAAGTCGCACCTCAGCCATCTCAAACACATCATTTCTCCTCTCTGTATCATTACTGGATGCGTGTCCTGTAACATTGAGTTTCTCCTCTAAATATCCAACTCGCCCCTCTAAAATGCCCTCAATGTGGTCTTTATGTCCACTCATCTCCACTCTCAGATGTCCCTGTGACTGGTTTAGACCTGTCATTGAAGTTTCAAGAAACTCTACTCTTTGAACAAGACCAGTTATTCTGCTACAGCAGCTGTTAGTTGATTTTAAATCATTGATTTGCAGCTGAAGGTTGCTAATGTCTGTATTTAAATCTGTGGTACTTTCTACTAACACATCCTCTATGTGCTCCTGGGTTTCTCCTTGCTCTTTCTTGCACTGACGATGCACATCCCCAGCCATCTCCACACAGCGACTTTCTGCCACTTCCACACGTTTTTCAAACCCTCCCAGGATGTCTGTCCGCGCTGCACTGAGCTTGGCGTCCATCATGTTTTCTACATCTTTCTTGCTCTCCACGTCGTAAATGCCCAGGGAG